>JAHWFP010156298.1:16025-52223 GCA_023313725.1 Lithobius niger
CCAGTGGTGACCTCAAGGGAACCATTGAGGGAACCAAAGGGAACCACTGAGTGACCCATTCCCAGTGGCGACCTTAAGAGAACCATTGACGGAACCAATGGGAACCACTGAGTGAACCAATCTCAGTGGTGTCCTCAAGGGAACCATTGAGGGAACCAAAGGGAACCACCGAGTGAACGATTCTCAGTGGTCACATCAAGGGAAACATTGAGGGAACCACTGAGGGAGTCAAAGGGAACCACTGAGTGAACCATTCCCAGTGGTGACCTTAAGGGAACCAAAAGGGGGGGGGGTCGGAGATTGAGGCTAAATGGCCACGGTCATTAGCATCAACCAAAGGCCACAAAACCAGTGGCCAACCAGTGGTGATCTAAAGGCCACAAAAGGCCTTTAGGAAGGAAAAGTAACAAGGAGAGAAAGTATCGTGCAGTCTCTCAAAGTCAGTCTTTAATGCAGACTGTTTTTTTTTTTCATTGACCCCTTACCTTCTGATTTTTTCTTTATCTATTGCTTGAATTATTTCTTGTGTGGAGGCCAAGAAGCAAGTTGCTTTCACTCCTCGTGTTTGTTTGTGGCCTTAGGTCACCACGAGAAAGGTTGAACAGCCACTAAGCTCGACTGGACCCTGTAGCCAGGTCCACCCTGGTAGTAGAATCGTTAGCGCACCTGGTTAGTAAGTGGGAGGTCCTGGGTTCGAGTCCCAGTTGAGGCAGCTGTCTTTTTATTTTTCTTAGCTTCGAAGTGGAGCTAGGACTAGCTATGAACGTTGCCAGGTTTTCAGCGTTGGTCATCACCCATGCCCAGTTGATTAACACTTGAATGATCACCCTCTTCCTTGCGTGGTGGAAATTAACGAACTAGGGGTCCGTCTGATCTCTAACTTAAAAGCTTCCGGAGGGCGCGATTACTCAAGACTCGCCTTTACATTCTCGCAGCTAGAATGTAATCGTCATGGCAAATGAGTCGTTGCCATGGTTACAACGCTACCTGGATTAGCTAAATCCAACATCAGTTGAGTATATCCTTGCAGTCTTATAATCCGTGACAATAAGATAAAGAATTCCTCCTGACGAAACGATTTTCCCAGTCGCTTCTGAACTCTCATATTGACTGTTTTCGTTGCGAGCCGGTAGAGCTGAAACCGCCGCCATGTTGGAATTTCACATGATTTCTAGCTTCTAGCTGCGAGAAGGCGAACGCGAGTCGTTGCATAAACGCGCCCATACACTGTACCCAAATTACTGCTAAAGCGTTTCAGAGACTGGCTAGTGTCAACCACTGCTTTACTTATGGAAATATAAAAATCAAAGTATGGACGTATTCGTGAGACCGCGTTTTGGGTATGCCTGCCCAGTGTGGTCACCATCGCTGCTGCTGCTCGGTGATATCGACAGACTGGAATCTGTCCAGCGTAAATTTACTAAAAACTTACCGGAAATGTGGATACTTCTTTACGACACTAGATTATGCCGTGTTGGATTCGAGTCTCTAGAAGTATTCTGGCTGCGTTTGCGTTGTTCTGACCTTCAACATTGTACGTGGCTTTATTCCAACCGATTTGCCATTCTTCGACCCATGCAACAGAGATCATTAACACAAATTGGCTCTTCAGTCTACGAGGTCGGATTGCAGGAAAAACTTTGTCAGTGGTAGGGTGATCCGAGTTTGGAACGTCCTTCCTGAGAACGCTATACAGCCATGCGCAGTCGGTCATGTTAGATTCTTATTGGGTGGGGATTGCCTGAGAAAATTTCTGAATTTGTTTCTAAACCATGATTCACGTTCAGATTGTAAATCCTTTGTTGATTTAACTGGGACTAGTATAAGTGGCTCTAACCCTTCTAGCACCCAACCACTCCTGCGGTTAAATTTATTATTATTATTATTACGCAAAACAAAATGAGAAAACTAAAATAAAAGAAATATACAAAGAAATGAAGATCGTGAAAATAACAGATTGCGAAATTGTATGATAATTACAAAAAAATGTTATTCAGGTATAGTGCATATGAACAAAAACGGACACAGAAGGAATAGAGGAACAGAGGAATGTATACGTCAAACAGGACCTACATGTTAAACGATTGTGCGAAAAAAAAACACATAAAATATCATAAAACGAATTTCTCTCCGGAAATTATTGCCGTTTTTAAAAATCCATTGTGTGGAGTATCAGGCATTACAGCCATCCCGTGTTTATTGCGGGATACATGAAATGCTTTCACAAAATCCTGGATGATAATCCACGAAATCTTCTGAAGGTCGTTAAGTTCTGTAAAGAGATTAAGCTCTATACCCTACTTTAGCGTGTTTTTTTTTCGGCCATCTTGGTTTCCATTACCTAAACGTCAGCCAGAACTTCATTTTGTCTGACGTTTGTTCTCTGTGACTCTTTAGCTACTTCTTCTGCCTTTGCGTTAACAGGATAAACATCGGCCAAAACCTCATTATGCATGACTAGTGGAGTCGCTCGCTTCGCTCGCTCATTCCGCGTCGTCTCGCTCTCCCCCCCCCTCCCTCCACCGTCCCCCCCCCCTCATTTAATTTGCCGTTCGGTCGGTAGATGGCATCGTATGTTCGCGCTGCTGGCCGTTGCGTTTCGGGCGCAGCTACTATCTCAGCGGGGCTTGGCTGCTACTCTTATAATTTGCCGTTCCGTCGGTAGATGGCGGAGATGGCATCGTATGTAGCTGCTGCGCTGCTGATGGCTGCTGCCTCTTTGGCTGCTGCCGATGGCTGAGTTGCGGAAGTTGTGTAATTATATATATAGATGTTTATTCTCTATGGTTCTTTACCACGTCTTCGTCCAATTCCATCCATCTTGTAGTCCTCTTTCCCCCTCTTTACGTTTTTTCTATTAGTCTTTAGCTTTTCAGCCGTATTTGTGCTGCACTGTTTGCCTATAATCGGCATCATTTGTGAAAGTATGGGCGAAAATAACCCACTGTTGAGGTGCCCTTTCTTTCATATACTTCGTTACTTCTTTTTGAATGCATCGTAGACAGTTCCAAGGTCTTACGTTATGCTCTGTATGCGTGACTTTAGGTAACGTAATATTTACCAATTACTAAAACATCATTGCCCCTCCCTGATAACTCCGAAAGCGTAAACATGTGGATCATCTGCTCTTTAGATTCGCACAAAAGAATCGTGATTTGCTAAGTGAACTGTATAAATACATAGGAATTAAAATTAAAATGTATTTATCCACTTCATGTAGGCAATTACGAGTCTTTTGGGTGATCTAAAGAGCAGATGATCCCACGTGACATGTTTATGCTTTTGGAGTTTTCAGGGAGGGGCAATTCATATTTCCACGAGCAACTAGATAGTTGAACTCATGTGTCAAAACGAATCCCCTATCGCGTTATTTATTTATTTATAAAATAATTATCGTACAAACTTGCCGACTTCATTGCATATTAATAGAATGCCAAGTCAAATTATTAAAAGCCTTTACAAAGTTTCAGATTAGAGAGCTCGTGTAATTTTCTAAATAAAACAAGTTCGTCACGCCACACTGAAAAATGGTGTCATATTGTCGTACAGGTTAAAATTATCCACCCAAAACCAAAACTGGTAGAAAAACCAGCCAAGTTTCCAAAACGGCCGGCCTTTGAAGGTAGTGATATCATTACACCAGGGAAAGGCCGCCAAGGTTAATCCTATTAGCCAAGTTAATCGCACCTACTAATAGTTCGAAAGTTAAATGAAAACTAGAAGATTGCTACTAGCGGTAGCAATTTTCAAGTTTTCATTTAACGTCCAAAGTATTATTCGGTGCGATTAACTTGACTAATAGGATTAACCTTGGCGGCCTTTCCCTGGTGGAATGATATCACTACTTTCAAAGGCCGAACGTTTTTGGAAACCTGGCGGGTTTTTCTACCAGTTTTGGTTTTGGGTGGATATCACAACTTTCATAGGACTGTGAACGTACATAAGGTTACACCGTCTGTTTAGGATGCTTCAATCTCATTTTTGCACACACTGACTAACAATCGCTGATTTCGTTCGCTTCGCTCACTCAATCAGCGCATCCCCTTCATTTGTTTTGTTTATCCCTGCAACTTCCCCTTAATTTTTCAAGATTCGTTCACATTTAGTCATGCAGAAACACCCGAAGGTCGCGGTTACTAAAACAGCAGAACGCGAAGCATTTTTTGGGGGGGTTATTAACAAAAAACCCATTACTCGTGTATGCTCGTATTGTTACGTAACCATCATCTAACGTGCATCCCTTTATTCTTACGCAATCCACGGCAACGTTAATGTTTCTTTATTTTCTCCTTCGTTACAGTTCAGTTTTTAGTTCGTCCAGGCTTTTACAATAAATCCAAGGACCAGTCTTGATTGTTCAAGCCATTGTTGCTTAAAATCTTTGGTTGCAACTTGGAAAAGAAACGAAATTTAAATTCGCCGGTGGCAAATTTCGAAACCCTCCCACGCATTTGTCCTGACCCCTACAACCCCCAAACCAACAAAAGGACCATCCTCAGATCACCAAGCATCCGTGTGCAAAAATTCAGGTACGTAGGCCTCCGCAATTTTGCGCTAGCCATGAGCAAAAAGTTTATGGGATTTAACATGGGAAAAATCTTATTAGCTTAAGAACATTATTGACGCATCTTTTTCTCTATGATTGGTGGACACTCATCCTTTAAATTTTAGTTTTTCTTAATCTCTGACCCTTCCCCTTACATTTTCCACAATTTGAAACATTTCTGTCGCATTGGGATTTATCCTCAACATGCCAAAATATGCTTTCAGTTGCTTAACAGACACATGTCTGCTAGCGAGCCGTCTTTTTATCATTAACAATCAATTTTTAACAATCGGATGTCTACAATGGGATGATCTACTGTTACTTGGCGGCGATACACTAGCGTGTGTCTAGATAGCACAGCAGAATTTCAGTCAAGATAAAAGAACAAGGTAAGCGTAACGGTATTAGGCTTGACTAGGCATTCAGGGTGGTTATCAGAAGGGAGGGTCGCTGGGTTCAAACAACTCCTCGAAGATTCAGAATTTCACCAAGGTCCCGGATACACCTTATGAACCAAGGAAGATGAAATACTATTACAACTTGTTGCTTTGAATTATGGAAGTCTTTCTCTAATAATAGGTTACCTTTTGTTGTTTGGAATGACATTTTTGAAAAATTTTCACAATTTTTCACATTTGATGGGCCATTTGATGAATCACAGTTTCCTGCCTACAGTTCGTCAGCATCCAATAAGGGCGCATTTACGGCACGACTCGCCTTTGCCTTGAAATCATCTAAAATTCCATCATGGCGGCGGTTTTAGCTCTGCCACCTCGCAACAAAAACAGTTAATAATGTGAGTTCAGAGGCGACTACGAAAATTGTTTCGTCAGGAGGAATTCTTTATCTTGTTGCCACGGATTAAGAGACTGCAAGCATTTACTCAAACGATGTCCGATTTAGATAATCCAGGTAGCGTTGTTACCATGGCAACGACATCAACGACAACGGTGACTAAATTCTATCTGCGAGAACGCAAAGGTGAGTCGTTGCATAAACGCGCCCTAACACTCAAAACTTGCCAATCACAATTTATAATTTTCTAGACTAGTGTCTTATAGAATACGGCGAAATTTGGCTTCGTGGTCGTGAAGACACGAAATAAAAGTCAGCCCCTGACTGGCAATGAAAGAACCACGGTAGACATCCAGCAAACAGTAAAATTTTCAGCAGTTTATTCCTGTCTTGATCACCTACCTATCAAATGAATACACAATGAGATGATGTCCCCATAAAACATAAAAAAGCTTATCCAACTTGTACTTACTACACACATTCTCAGAAAAATCAAAGCACAGTGAAGGGCATCACGTGGTTGATGTTAGCAGTGCTCAAATCATTTATTTCGAGAAGATTGATAAAATCAGGGTAAATCTTGAAGCGTATACCATCACAGCAAACCAATGTCGAAAAAACACAAAAAACAAAAACAAAAGCTGCATCAAACGTGGCAGTCATCACGTCTCCATCTTGGGCAGTGTCAACAAATCTACAGTTGCATCATGGGAAATGTTTTAGAGATTTTGTACCATTTTTCCATGTTGGGGAAATGATAAATTGTGTTGAGAATTCGACATTGGTTTGCTGTGATGATATACGCTTCAAGATTTACCCTGATTTTATCAATCTGCTCGAAATAAATGAGTTGAGTACTGCTAACATTAACCACGTGATGCCCTTCACTGTGTTTGCTACTGCGTATTTATGATTATTTTTAGCTATTGCATTAGCATGGTCAATTTTTCGGAGAGCTAATGGCCTTTGGCAATGACCAACATAAAGGCCCTTACATGTAGTGCAGGAAATGCCTGCGTGGGTTTAATATAATGGGACGTGAACAGGCGTTGGAGAAAGTGATCTTTTTGAATAGTAATATCCAGGTAGGATAAGCTTTCGTTAACGTCAGTCTCAACAGTGTACTGGACGGATGGGTGGAATGCATTTAGTTGTCCCAACACAGTCTCAGTGTCTCCCTCCGTCTTTAGCCAGGTGAAAATATCATCCAGGTAACGAGTATAGAAATGTATGCAATCAACAAAAGTCAAATTCACTTTCCAATCCACAACATCTAGCACAATAACACAAAGGAACGTCGACACAGACGCTACGGCTGGGACGCCCTGGATTTGCTCAAAGTAGTCACCTTTATGTCTAAAATAAGATGTGTCAAAGATAATTTTAACCAGCTCGACCACATGTCTAGGTTGATACTTCCCCAATGCCCCACTGCAATCTGGGTGCTCAAGCCTTTCTTGCAAGCAATCGAAGATGAGTTGACGATCAATGCTGGGGAAGAGGCTATTAACATCAAAGGAGACAAGAAAACCTGCCCTCTTTCCCCCCCTCCCTCCACCCCAATCTTGCAGGGAAAGAGTTTCAATTTGCCCTTTTACTTCCATAGCGTTAATAACAACGTACTGGCAGTCAACAACCTTTTTAAGGATGGCTGTAGTGTGTTCCACAAAGCACTGTTAATGGAATTTTTTGCGGAGGTAATGATTCTCAGAGATACCTTGCTTGTGGACCTTACAGGTACAAAAAATGGTTGGATCAACCGGGTATTCAACAGTCATTTTGTATTTGAACGTGGGATCCACAACGCTTTCAGTGAAGAACTTGTTAATCACCTTACCAATGATTTTCTTGTAGGAGGAAACTGGTGAGCCCACAAGTTTTTTAACTGAGTCTGGTCATTCAAACATACTGAACCGTGTCAAGGACAACCGTCCTGTTACCCTTATCAGCTTCCAGGATAATAATACTAGAATCCTTCCAAAGGCCTGCAGCAGCTTGTGTCTGGACCTTGGAATGATTGTGCACAAAAGGTGGGGGGAAGATGCATGCAGTCCGGATTGGGTTCCTTATATTTTTGTCAGTAAATAATTCGCGAAGAGAAAAAAACGAAAGCCTGTATGTTGTTCAAGAGAGCGTGTATCAGATTAGTCTGTCCTTCAGCTATGTGTAACCTTTTTTTACTGCATGAACTGTATTTTTTAACGCCTTCTTGAAATATTTGTAAATTCTCAACCGTACGGAATAAATGGCTGAAGAAAAAAATAAAAATAAAAGCCACGAAAAAAAGGGGAAAAAAACACAATACTGCAAAAAAAAAACATGGGGAAAAACCAAAGGTAAAAAAACCAAAGGAAAAAACAGCATGGAACGAAAGCTGTGGTAAAAAAAAAAAAAAATAGCTAAGGGAAATGTAAATGTTTCGTTGTTTTTGTTGTCAGTTGGCTTTGCTCGAACTTTACCAAGATTTTTTTTCTCCAGGCTTTTATTTTCTCAGGCTTTTTCCCCCTTGACTTTAAATTTAGCCTCGACTTTTTAATAATAATAATCTTTATTATAATATCGGAGGCCGGCTAAAAGGGAAGCCTAAAGGAAAGCCTAAAGGAAAACCACTTCTCCCTTCCTCGCGCCCGCATTGAAAATGCTCTCTCCCACTCTACCTGCAGCCAAAAAGGAGCCAGGCATGAGTGGTCGATCAATCTGACAAGTCGTCGGGAAAATGTCTCGGGAAATGTGACCGGCCCCGTGCGTAGCACGGGCATCCTCTAGTTTAATAATAAAGGTTCAAAACACCAAAATGGTAAGTGTTTTGGGAAACGGAAGTGCATAAGTGCCACTCACCCCGGTCCAACTCTAATAGAACAGAAAATTACGAAAAAAAAAATGTTCATTTGCTCCTTTTCCTCAACTACCCATTACGGGGGAAGGGGGTGGGGACATAAACCCGGTCTCTTAAGGAAGCGACTCGGGTCCGACTCCTCAAGCCGATGTAGGAACAAGCCCGGGGACGGAGCTGATACCACGGCCTCCGGTAGAGAGTTCCAAGGCTCGAATGCCTCACTGCAAAGAAGGATCTACGAATCTTTAACCTGGCAATGGTTTGGTCAGCTCGAAACAGTGGCCATAAGTGCACGTGTTCGTTAACAAGTTAAAAAGTGGGATGTAAAGTAACAGAAAATCACGAACCGTTTTAAAGGTCAGTATTAAATCTGCCATCATGGGGCCGGAGTTCGAGGGAATCAAGTAAGGAATGTGTGAAAGGCCCGGCAGCGTTTTGGCTCTTATTCGGGACTTATTTTACTTTGGCCACTTTTACAGGCTTTTTTTCCATGGCTTTTACGCTTTCAACCTTTTTTCCTCCCTTGGCTTTTATTCTAGCTTTATTATTATTATAGGCCTACGTTGGGATAGGTCAGTTGCCTTGGCTCGATTTCACCAAGCAGGATGCGAATTTCACCAGGATTTTCCCCTCTTATTTTCCACAAATATTTTCTAATGCTTTTTCGGCCCTTGGCTTTAATTTTAGCCATGGATTTTTATTCCCCCTGCACTTACTTAACTTTGATTGCTATTTCCAGGCCTTTTTTCGTAACTTTAATTTTCCGTGGCTTTTTTTTCGTAAATTCATTTCTAATACTCTTTAGAAATATTATTTAAAAACAGTTTTGTTAACGCCATGGGTGAAGAGGAAGAATGCACGTTAAATATTTAGGTGAGTATGGAGATTTCAATTTTCATGAAATGTTTGCTAACTACGAAACTGTCATACATGTACAGTGGCCTGCTATCACTTCTCCCATATTGGTTTTGCAATCAGTCATGGATCGTGGCACTGGTTCTTGGTCCGTCCTACGTCTCGTTGGCTTGGATCAAATGTTACAAATGTTATTTACATGACAAACAACGTTCCAAACTTTTCCCGAATAAAAAAAAAATTATAAGTTTCCAAACTCTAGTAGGTTTAAATCGTTCTCTCGTGCAAACAAACGCCCGTCATACAGAAATAGAAATTCGATCTCTTGCCATGGCTCGCAAATCATCGTCAATTTCGCTTCATTTTGCTGATCATATGGATCTGGTAAGCCACGTTCATCAAGGGATAACTTATATAAGTACTTTATTTGATCTACAGCTTCCATACTTTTAATATAAGCACCTGACAAAGTGCAAAATGTGCCCGTTAACGCACAGCGATTCGGCCTCGGCCAACCGGAAGTCTTTTTGCCTTTCCGATGCATGCTTCCTAAAACGGATGTAACGTTGTTGTTTACTTGAGGTGTTCGACGTCTATTACATCAGACGGTAAAGGCCGGTTGCCACCAAATTAGCATTGCAGCATCTATAATTATTGAGTAAAAATTTGGTATGCCCTCGTGCACCTGGAAACAATCTACAAAGATTAACGATACTGATGTCACTAGATGGCGCCACAGAAAAATGTAAAAATCCCCTACCGCCATCTAGTGATATTAATATCGTTAATCTTTATAGCTTGTTTCCAAGTGCACGAGGGCGTACCAAATTTTTACTCAATAATTAAGGAGTCACCAGGCTTGATTGTTGCGTTTAAAAGTTTTGCTTTGTCATTCCTCTGCTTCGTCATTCCATAGCTTCCTGCGAGAGAGAACGCGATAGGCCTAGATGCTGCAATGCTAATTTGGTGGCAACCGGCCTTTAAGTAAAAAACTTGACCATTACTACGGATTGAAGCAATGGCCAGGTTTTTGATTTAACCTTCGTTCTGATACTCGGTGGGATTAACTTGACAACTAATGCAGCAATTTGGCAACAGCCATTTTTGTACCATCACTACTTTGATTGGCTGAAACTTGACAGGTTCTTTCACCCTTGTGGGTTTTGTTTCAGCTTAAGTAAACAAAAAACGGCTTTCCGTCTAGAAAAAAAAACATTAGAGCTCCGTAACCGCATGGAACTCGCAGCTGTGAAGGCATACAAATTAAAAAAAAAAAAAGGATTAGAGTTCACTCGAACGAAACGAACTATAATCTGAACTCCAATTCCAGGGAACAAGGGTTGTTTTTAATCCTTGGTAACAGCAGAAAGTGAACGCAATTTGTGTTGAATTGGGCCATGTCTGTGAGCTTGTGTGTATATGGTAAATTTGTGTATTAGGCGGCTAAAAATTAATTAAGTGGTTCTCAGTAGTGGCACTAAAAAAAATTGACGCGGGGGGTGTTTTTGTTTTTTTTACATTTTTATTCGTCATTTTTCAGATAAAGGCAATGGCTTTTTTTTTTACCAAAACAAAACGAGATCAGTAGCTTACGTTTTATTGTGGAATACAATATCTATGTTTTAATGCCAATATAGGCGTGAAAAAGTTTCACATCTGATAGAAGTCTTTCTTTAGATCCTAATTTTTAGTTGTGACATGCCTCTGAACGATCGTTAGATTGGTTTCGAGGCGATCATGTGAATGGAGCAAAAGAGCTGATGTGGTCATCTGCTTGAGGAAATGTTTGGTGAAAGTGCTGACGCGTGTTCGGATTTTTTTTTAGACAATGTCATAAAAAATAACGTTTTCGTGCGCTAAGAAAAATCCCGTGCGTGCGCTTCTGAGAACCACTGAATTAACTTTTAGCGGGCTTAGACACACGATTTGTTATTTGGACTTTGGTTTCTTGTCTTTGTTTGTGGGTTTAAGTTTACATTCATTTTCGTGTGAGCGGCTGTGTGTGCAGTTTAATGTGAATTAGTAATATGTAAAACATTCAGCCAGGCTTTTCTTTCTTTCTCATGTAAGGAATACGAATTGAAATGGGCCATCCATTATTCTGAAGATTCGTTTAGTTTTATTCCAATAAATCAATAAAGCGTTTGCGAGGTAAATACCACGAAAGCAACACCCGTTTGACAGAAAATCGTTATTGATCAATATGACTACCTTTGTGTAAAACTGTAAATATCAATCATGTACCATGTTTATGGCTTTGAGTGACTTTAAACGTTTTTTTTTCCACTCAGAAGAAAGCATTAATAAAACTAGCTTAGTGACAGCATCGTACCTACGCGGAAGGCAATATGTCGTTGGAACTACCGTTTCTTCTCAGGAAACCAAAAGCGTCTACGGTTCTCATGTTGTGCACTTTGTTAGACATGAATGTTGCCTTAAACTTTTCAAAATCGACGGGTAAGTCTCTTTAAACATCCAGTCGGCATGAAATGATTTATTGCACACTTGATAAGCCACTGCACACCACCTTAAAAATGATAAACCACTGCGTACTGCATTAAGAATGATAAGCCACTACACACCACCTTAAAAATAAGCCTCTGCACACCACCTTAAAAATGCAAAGTCACTGCACACAACTTTAAAAAGCCTCTGCACACCACCTTAAAAATTATAAACCGCTGCACACTACCTTAAAAATGAAAACCCTCTGCACACCACCTTGAAAATGATAAGCCACTCCACACATTTTAAGGTTACTTCTTTAGAGGCGACTCGTCTGTTGTGAGAAAATCTTTATGATGAAAATTTAATATTTCCACACAGTGATGACTTAAACTCTTTAAATGTTTATCATATGAATAGTCGCAGCCTTAGAGCTCTCTTGATCAGTTATTAGTGTTTTTGGCAACCACAAAATGTAAGTTTTTGTTTTAACTGTTCTAACTGATATTTGGGTAAACAATGAAGAAAGTAGCCTCAGTAAATCATGTATTGAACACATTTTTGTTAAAAGCAATGATATTGAGAAATTCAAATCGGCGTTAGTAAAGTTACACATCACTGATGACTACGCACTGGCCCTGAACATTAAAGCCGCTAATAATACTACAAATAAAGGAGTGTCCCGTGAGGTTTTCAAGAATTGATCACGTTAAATTAAATGAATACCTAGAAAATGAAAACTGATCTGGTTGTAAGAACAAGATACTAATGCAAATACTGCAATGACAACTTTTGCTGAAATCCTGCATCACAATATTACGACGGATACTTTTAACGTTGACAACGTTTGGTGTTTTGTGCTAAAAAGTAATCCCAGGATGACGACTCAGCTATTTTAGATTCTATCAGAACCAAAGACAAACTCTTTACGCAAAATATCCCCTTATTGTGTGTGCGGCGCATCTTGAGTCCTGCAAGTATTTATGATCGGCTACGTCTTCCTGGAGGGGCGAGTTTAATCGACGATCGCCATTGTTTTTTTAACCATCTTGGATATCAACAAGACACTCTGCTACCAAAAACGTACAATCGATTATCTGTGTTCGTTCTGCGGTGAATTCAAGATAGGCCGCGGACACTTTAGTGAACCTTACCGTGATGAGCTTGTGTGCTAATGGCACACTTGAGGTTTTGGTTTGTAATATTCTTAAAAATGCAATTAGAGAATAGCAAAGGACAGCCACTACCAGGAAAAAATGTCCAAAGCAAATGGTCACTGTCATAAACAAAGGAATATTTTGAATGAAATTACTAAGTCCAAAAAACATGTAGGACATATATTCCGACGAAATTATTGTTAACGGAGCGCCAGTTCGTCTTGCTAATGATGCAAAGACTTGTACAAACGAATTTAATAACTTTTTTTTCGAACATAGGTAAGAATTTAGCAAGCAAGATTGATCAAAAATCGTCTGAGAGTAAATATCTGCCACCGTCAACTGACAATTCTTTTGTTTTCATTACTCCTGTTACTAACCTGGAAATAAATACTCTTATCAACTCCATTGATCTTCGCAAAAGTTATGGTTTTAATGACATTACTGCAGAGTCTATTAAGTCGGCTAAGCACGTTATTATCCCTATAGAGCAGTGACACGACGTAGTATTATTGTATATAACTCTATGCTGTAGCCTTAATGGGTTATCTGCAAGGGGCACTGCAGAGAGAAACAGAAGGGCGTCATACTGAAGCCGATGCTGTGAAGAGTGATTTCTTAGACCTAAGACGCGCGATTTTTGTTGTTGGAGAAAACAACGTTATTTTAAGCCTAAGAAATCCGCTCTTCCGCTGTTTTTCCGTCCATTTTTATGTAGTGCACCTTGTAGTTATGCCCTCCAAAACCCATAGTGGTGCCAATCTGGTGCCAATATGGCGGCAAATGTCACTGCTCTATTGTTGTTTACATTTTCAATCTTTCTGCCACTGCTGGAATTTTCCCTCAAATTTTAAAACACTCCGTTGTGATCCCTGTAGTCATGAAAGGCAGTCCCAGCGATCCAAATAATTACAGGCCCATTGCTTTAATTTCTGTTCTTTCCAAGCTTCTTGAAAAGGCAACAAAAAACAAGTTTACTGCTTTTAAAAATAAAAAAAATAAAAAACCGACGTGCTGCCAATTAATGAATTTCGAAGAACTGAGCACTGAAGATGCTGTGCAAAATTTTCTTCCACGCACTTATACTGCACTGGATTCGGGCAGTATTGTTGCAGGCATTTTCCTTGACCTGATAAAAGCATTTGACACCGGTAACCACGAAAGGCATTTACAGAAATTATATCTACAGGGACTCAGAGGGTTGGCACATAATTGGTTTATGGACTACTTTTCAAACAGGTGAAGATAAGACGGTGTGACCTTTTGGACGTTCACAGTCCCCCTGTGAAAGTTGTGATATCCACCGTCCGAGTATTAACGTCCGAATAATACTTTAGACGTTAAAGGGAAAATTGAGAATTGCTACCACGAGTGGCAATGTTCCAGCTTCCATTTACCTTTCAGACTATTAGTCGGCGCAATTAACTTGGCTAATCGGATTAACCTTGGTGGCCTTTCCCTGGTTGAACGACATCACTACTATCACAAGGTCAATCTTTTTTGGAAACTTGGCTGCTTCTCTTATACCAGTTTTGGTTTGGGGCTGGTGTGACTAGCGGAGTCGCTGGCTTCGCTCACTCATACAGCGTCGTCTCGCTATGCTCGAGTGCATTTTTGTTGCTTCGTTCACTCAGTCCCTACCCATTCTGGCAAGTAGCAGCATTGAAACGACCTTGAACAATGGTGAATTCTGGAGCCAGAACACGAGACCTGCAGATTCTCTCCCAGACGGCCTTGAGACAAGGAATGGAATACAAACAACAGCCTCAACATAGATACTCTTATGAACATACGTACTCATTTATAAGCATTACCATGAGCAAATGTGAAATTAGTGTTGCAAATTACGTCATGAATTGGGGTCCTATTTACGACATTTGTTCTATTAATAAGTTTTACACAGGGCCGTAGCTAGACTTTTTATTTACCCATACAGGAAACCAACCTTACGAAGTGTTCTAGTGTTTTCAGATTGCAAGTACTGGAGTACAGAATACGCAGCTGACCCCGCCGACCTTAATTAGTGTATTTCTCGTTACCAAAATTTTTACACACAGCAGTCGCTGTGAATGCTGTGACCTAGCTGCGGCCCTGTTTTCACGTGCTGTATCATATCAACGTTCTTTTCTTCTAATGTTTATTTTCAAGATGCAGTCGAACTTCATCATCAAGTGGAAGATACATTACTTAATTTTATTGACCAAAACCAATGGAAACATATTCTATACTTCGCTGACAAAAGTGAGTACTCTTATATGCTTGCAGAAAATTTCACACTTGGATTCAAGATCTTGAAGAGCCTTGAATTCTAGAAATTCAATCCTTGATAATTTTGGTGGATTGAAATTTGCCCCTGTTTGGTTCAGTTCTTGTCGTCAAGGGATGAACTCCAAGTCATTTTTAATTCTAATTCAGTAGCTAGATACGAGCTTGTCACTTGAGAAGTAGCCAATATTCATCTTTTTATCTGACTGTTTTTCAAGATTCAGATCTTGAAAAATATTCGTTGAAAACTGTATGAACCCTGTCATTAACAAGTCATTTTACTGTGCAGTTAGCAACAAAAATCCACCGTCTAAGCCAGTAAGGGTACCTTCACACGTCGCCAATCAGCGTACTGTGCAGGTATCAATAAAATCTAACGTGCGTACCAGGCCAGTAAGGGTGCCTTCAGTAAGGGATTTTATTTCTGCCTGAATACAGTACACTGAGTGGCGCCAATCATAGCGGTGCATAGAACCATAGATTAGAAAGTTAACTAGATATACCGTCTCACTTCTTCCCGTCCTACGCGAACCTCTAGCGGTAGTTGCGGCTACTAATACCTCTACCGATGCTTTTGCCTTCAAAGCAGCAGAAGGCAAAGCATTAGCAGAGGCATTAGTAGCCGCAACTACCGCTACAGGTCCGTGTAGGACGGGAAGAAGTGAGACGGTATATCTAGTTATCTTTGATCTATGATAGAACAGAGTAGGAGGCAAAACACATGTGGCGCCACAGAAGCGTTAAGTGCATCAGATCAAAGTGCCGCTGCTGAAGAAGTACCACTGAGTGGCGACGTATGAAGACGCCCAACTTAAGCACACAATCTGCCCAGCCATAAAAGGTTTAGGACTTATTCTCATCTCAGCATTTTAAAGTCAAACGTGTACGTTGGTCAGTGGTGGGATTTTAAATGGCGAATCCCACCACTGGCCAACGTACATGTTGGACTTGGCAAAAAAAAAATTCTGAGCTGAGAATAGGTCTGGATTTGGATGCCACGACTCTGACCGTTCGGATACAGCAGCTCACTTCGTTTCGGGGGTCTAAAACTCCTCAAAAAAAAAAAAACACAGATGTAAACCTATTTACGTTGCCTTTTGGACTTAGATGCTAGATTGCTTGAGCAGGGAATCGAACCCACGACCTTTGAAACCAAAGGGTGAGGTCCTACCACTGAGCCATACAGAAACGGTCAAAAGGATACGTCCGTAAGCAGCATTTAACACGTGCGTATGTACGATGTACATGCAAGCAGTCTGACACATAATTCCAAAAGGCAACGTAAATAGGTTTGCATCTGTATTTATTTAACCCTGTGTGAGCCTTTGGCTTTTCCGTTCTTACTCCTCAAAAAGTTCTGCCTGTGTGTTTGACTTTAAAATCGACCCTCTTCCTTACTGAGTTAATTCTGCACACAAGTTAATTCGTAGTATTCATTCGTTATGAATTACCGTTATGATTGGCTAAACCCCTGTATTTGTAACAAAAATCGCACGACTCCGTATAAATTCCATACCTTTCCCCTAACATGGCAACCTTCAATTTCCACTATTCTGGCAGGAATGGTCCGCTTAGTCAGCACTTCCCGTAAGGGAAAGACTGATAATGTCTGTGCACTAAGCCTAATAGTGACCATTTTTTTTTTTTTACTCAAGAATAGTCTTGTTCCCAGTGACAGCGCTAGGGGTGGGCCAGGTTGGGCCATGATGACCTCCCAACAATTCAGTCCTGACGCCGTCACTGTTTGCCTCAGATACATTTCCGGAATAAGAGAGCCCGATGTGTGAGGCTAGTCGATACGCAATACATGAACAGCAAAAAGCCATCTGTAAGTATGTACCAAAGTAAAAAAAAAATAAAAAAATCTACTACCAAAAATTAGCTGGATATATTTTTTCCCAGCGCTATTTTTCTCGATCCAACAAATCAAGTACGGCCCCAAATGCCTATTTACTTCTCGTTAGTCAATACATTGCTAAAAATCCGTTTTAAAAGTGGCGTCTACGAGATTTTCTGTTGAACATTGGGAAGTAATTTAGTAGCATCGGGCTACAATAACCACGACGTTTCATTCCTGTGTGTGTATGTAGTAATTTTTAATAGTTTGCTAATAATTACCATGACATCAAAAATCCAAAAGACTAATGCGGCAAAAAAATTAAAATTAATGCTAATAGATCGCCGAAGAAAAATTATAAGATACCTGCCTAAAAAGTTATAAAGTGTGATGTTAAAATATGAAAATCTTACCGGTTTATGACGACACAATTTTTGCCTTGATTCTCAGAACCTTCCTAAACGACCGAACAGGACGAACAGAACGCACCACTGTTAGAGACAGTTTGGCTCCAACCTTGACGTCGCGCGTGCGCAGTGATGTTGCATCAGCCGTTCAGTATCTTCCGAAACTGCAATAACAGCTCAGCAAAATCAACAAGCTCAACAGAGCAATCGTTACGTCATACCTTCAACGTGACCAGACGTGGCTTATTGATTGAACTAGGCTCTGCTAATGGATGTAACCAGGCGCGAGCAATGCCAAATTGCAAACCATCTCGGGGAGGTGGTTTGGAGTGGTTGCCAGTGTTGGAGCTTTTGAGCATGCGTGAGGAACCGGAAACATCGCTGACGATGGTTGACGTAAGCAAGCCACATCAACACGGCTATAGTGGGGAATGAGCTGAACTGTCACCAACAGTGGTGCGTTTGGTTCGTTCTGTTCGGTGCTTTAGGAAGGTACTGCATGTTTCGTCTGTTAGGCTCAAGGTCAATTGAGATAGCCGCTGTGTTCGTCGCAGCGAGCTTTGTATTACTACACAGTCTCGCTAAACGGTGCAACAGTAACATACGCGGATGGAGATCTGCTCGGTGGCTGTTATAGGACAAGCAGGAATGTACCTTTAATATGAAACGAAGAAACACAATGGAGCCAACACTGTGAACAGCTAAGAATGAGAAGCGAGCTGTAATTATGACACGTGAATAACTTTTTCGTCACAATTGCTGCTCGCTTGCCATTCTTAGCTGCTCGCGTTGTTGGCACCATTGTGTTTCTTTTTTTATAGTAGTAAAAATTCATTCATTGTGAAGGCATGGCAGCCTGAGGTACCGGGTTCAAACCTGACCACAACCAACCCTGGATTTTCGGGAAAAGAAGGGCCCTATGACGCATCGTGCTTATGTAGGCTGGGGCATGTAAAAGATTCTCTGAATTTCAGATTGTAATTACCTGCCAAATTTATCTCTTTCGTCTACTGGCGCTATGGCTTTGGCTGGGAGCGCATCAAACCACAAAATGTGAAGAATGCAGAACTAACTATCACAAATGTTTTTTTTTAAATCTCATTTGCAGCTAGTTTCATACGTTTCGAACCTCCACGTTCTGTTCGGTGCTTTAGGAAGGTACTGCGTGTTTCGTCTGTTAGGCTCAAGGTCAATTGAGATAGCCGCTGTGTTCGTCGCAGCGAGCCTTGTATTACTACACAGTCTCGCTAAACGGTGCAACAGTAACATACGCGGATGGAGATCTGCTCGGTGGCTGTTATAGGACAAGCAGGAATGTACCTTTAATATGAAACGACAATATAAAAGCCGTTTTCAAGCCCTTTATTAGATTTCAAGCCTTTAATCACTTCTGCAGCAAATTGAACGCACAGCGGTAGAGCTATATACAGGATGTTTCAAAAAAAAAGCTAAACGTCGAATTTTTCTTAGTCCAACAGCCATTCCCCGTCACTATAACCCTTATCCCTGACCTCAGTAAAGAAATCATGAAAGTTATTCCTGACCTTAGGAAAGAAAGCTTTTATTTGCTTTTCAAATACGAACGCAAAAGATAATAAAAGCATGTGGTGTGGGGAGGGACCAAAACGAACAATAAAAGCCCTTTATTAGATTTCAAGTAAAAAGGGGAAAAACACGTTTATTTGGCTATCAAGCAAAATACCTAAAATAAAGGCTTTTACAGTATTTTGATTCAAAATAAAAACGCAAAAGGAAAAAACGCATGTGGCAACATGGTTGGTTGGGAGGGGGAGGGAACCAAAACGCTATATGAGCGTTTATTTTTTAATTTCAAATAGAAAGAAACAAAAAAGCATTTATTTGGCCTTCAAATAAAATAACTAAATTAAAAGCATTAACAGCATTTGGATTTCAAATAAAAACGCTAAAGAAACGTCTCCACGCCTTAAACGAAGATGATCCCGATCGACGCATTCAGTTCTGCGAGGAATTCCTAGATTTCCTTGAATATGATCCACAGAACGTGGAAGGGATATTATACTCTGATGAAGCCAAGTTTCTTCTGAATGGCAGAGTTAATCGTCACAACTGCGTATTTTACAGAGATGACAACCCACATGTCACTATGGCGGCATTCACGCCGTCACCTGGCATCAATGTTTGGGGAGGTATATGGGCTGGGGGGGGGAGCGGCATTGGATCTTTCTTCCTTAAAGGAACAATCCACGGTGCAGTATATCGTCAGCTGCTATAGAAGACAGGGTTCTGCCAGCTGTACGGGAAAAGTGTCCCACAGATATTATTTTCCAACAAGATGGTGCATCACCGCACTGTGTAACACAAGTGCGTGACCTTCTTGATGACCAATTTCCCAACAGCTGGGTTGGTAGAAGTGGTGCGATGGAATGGCCCGCGCTTACGTGCGATCTGACGCCTATATGGACTTTAGTGTGTGGGGAATAGTACGGGATTTGGTGTACATTCAACCAGCCCACGATATTGCATCACTGCAGGTTCTCATTACTGCTGCATTTGAGACATTTACTCCTGACTTATGCAGGAAAATATGCTTAGGTGTGGAAAGCAAATGTGGTGAGTGTATCGTTGCTGGAAGAGGACAGTTAGAGCACCTTCGTTCGTGATTCAATCACCTGGAACATATTTCTTTGTCTCTAAACCGTAATAAACCTGTTTAAACCAATTATAGTGAGAGTCGATTTGTTTCCTCTTGCGAATACAGCGATCGGTATGGCTACTAATTGTCTAACACGTGTGAAGAATTACCCCTCCAAAGAATACAATCCTAACACCCAAACGATTTCTTGGCCTCGGTTCCACGACGCGTATGCAACCGTAAAACTAGTGGTCGCGTGCATTTCTAGCTTTTGATCAACTGTGTTGGATGGCATGACAGCGCACACCTCTCAATTAAAAATGAGCCCACTACGATTCTTCAATCGGTTTCATTTTAAATTGTAAGTTTAATTACAACACTAGTGAACTGAATCAACATTAAAAATATTCAGCACCGTTTGGCAGTGTTATCCAGTTCGTACGTTATGAGATCAGAGGAGCGGCGTGCCTACGTCAGTGATCTGTGCAATAATTTGCCAGTCATTGGTCGGTTGGTGGTGACGTCAGCCGCTGACGAAGCTACATAGTTCCAGCCATTGGTCGTGGATGGATGACGTCAGTCGGCCGAAGAAAAAAAAACGAACGCCATTCGTTTGCAACAAACAAAAACCTTTGATTATTTCTAGTGTACGATTTCCCCGGAGGAATCGATCCATTTTCGAACTTAGACCTAGAAATATGCCACAGAATCTGTGTGCAAAATTTGACAGACATCCGATAATTCGTTAAAACGCTATAGCGCGAACACACAGACAGACAGACAAACCATTCGCATAAGAGTCTAATCGACTCTAATAAACCTGATTGAACCAATTATAGTGAGAGTCGATTAGTTTTCCCTTGCGAATACAGCGCTCGATATGGCTACTAATTGTCTAACACGTGTGAATAATTACCCTTCCTAAGAATACAATCCAAACATCCAAATGATTTCTTGGCCGCGGTTCCATGACGCGTATGCAACCGTAAAACCAGTGGTCGCGTGCATTTCTAGCTTTTTTGCCTCTATCCCCTCCAATCCCCCCATACATGTTTTGATCAACTGCGTCGGATGCCATGGCGGCGCGCACCTCTTAATTAAAGACGAGCCCACTACGATTCTGCGATCGGTTTCATTTTAAACTGTTAGTTTAATTAGAACACTAGTGAACTGAATCAACATTAAAAAATCCAGCATCGTTTGGCAGTTTTATGATACGGGAGGCCTCCAAACCGTTTAATCTCGGCCTTTTGCACATTTCATTTATCTGACTGCCACGTTGCCATATCATATCGCACGACTGATGAGGGTGAAATATCGAGATAGCACATACATTGCCCAAAAGTAGTTTTTTTTTTAATTTGATTCCCCCTCCTCTCTCTTAACAACAAAAAACAAATGTCATACAGTAGAAGTTGTTTTTAAATATTTCTCCTTCCCCCACCCTCCCGTAAAAAGTAATACGCAGTAAAGTCATGAAAGATTGTCCAAACAAGTATCCCAAGCCTACGTTGATTTCGCGCATGCCAGCCTTAGACTTTATAACTTTGCTGTCTAGTTCGTACGTAAGAGATCAGTGCCTACGTCAGTGGTCCGTAGAATAAAATTGATCAAGTTGCCAGTCATTGGTCGGTTGGTGGTGACGTCCGCCGCTGACGAAGGCTACATAGTTCCCAGTAATTGGTCGTGGATGGATGACGTCAGTCGGCTGAAGAAAAAATAACGAACCTCGCACGTTTGCTGCGTACAAAAATCTTTGATTATTTCTAGTGTAGGGCGTGTTTCTAAACTAGAGGGAAGAGTGAGATGGATTCCTCTAAGCCACGCCCCTCAACGTCACCAAAACCGATCACTTTAGAAACACCACTGCCTCATTTGTCGTTCTCAACATTAGAAAAATTAGCAATAATCGCTGCCACATCTATTTTCAGCGAGAGAAATGTTATTAGGAACATAATACAAATGCTTATTAATCTCTGTTTAATTGGATTTTGTTTTTAAATTTAGACATTTTCCATATCTCACTTTCTACAGTTTAGAAACAGGACCATCTCAGCTACTAATGCGTGATGGCAGCCATGTTGGATCAGTAAGTGAGCGAGAAAAAACTTGCCTCACTTTCCTCAGCAACATCTCAGCTCCATGACGTCACGCCTACGTAAAGTGGGAGGAGTTTGGATCAGTCTCCTCGAGTTAAGAAACAGTTTTCCTCACTTCCCTCAGACATCCCTCTAGTTTAGAAACAGCACCGTACGATTTCTCCGGCGGATCGATCCATTTTCGAACTTAGACCTAGAAGTGTGCCATAGAATCTGTGTGCAAAATTTGACAGACATCCGATAATTCGTTAACACGCTACAGCGCGAACAGACAGACAGACAGACCGACAGACAGACCGACAGACAGACAAACAAACCGTTCGCATAAGAGTCTAATCGACTCTAATAATGGACTTAATTTACGTTACAACTGGTTTGAAACAAAATATCAAACGTCAGCCTTCTAGAGGTTAATCTATCTGGCCGGGCAATGGGACGGAGAACTGTGGCAAAGTCCCCCCCCCCTCCCCGCTCCAGGGTTTCACATGCGCTTTTTCTTTTGTTTTATTTTTTTTTAAATCTCCTCACAGAACTGAATGCATCGATCGGGGCCATTTTCGTTTAAGTCGTGGATACGTTCCTTTTGCGTTTTTATTTGAACTCCCAATACTGTAAATGCTTTTATTTTAACTATTTTATTTGAAAGCCAAATAAATGCTTTTTTTTTATTTATTTCTATTTGAAATAAAAAAGTAAACGCACATATTGTTTGTTTTCCCCCTCCCTACACCAACCAGGGTTTCCACGAGCGTTTTCTCCTTTTCCGTTTTTATTTGGAATCCAAATAATGTAAATGATTTTATTTTAGCTATTTTATTTGAAGGCCAAATAAATGCTTTTTTGTTTCTTTCTATTTGAAATTAAAAAATAAACGTACATATTGTTGGTTTTGGTCACCCCTTCCCCCCCCCCCCCCCCCACCAACCAGAGTTGCCACATGCGTTTTTTCCTTTTGCATTTTTATTTGGAATCCAAATACTGTAAAAGCCTTTATTTGAGCTATTTTGCTTGATGGCCAAATAAATGTTTTTTTTTCTTGTTTTTACTTGAAATCTAATTAAGGGCTTTTATTGTTTGTTTTGGTTTCGCCCCCCCCCCCCTCCCCCCCAACCAAGGTTTCCACATGCGTTTTTTCTCTTTGAGTTTTTATTTGGAATCCAAATACTGTAAAAGCCTGTATTTTAGCTATTTTGCTTAATGGCCAAATAAATGTTTTCTTTTTTCTTTTTACTTGAAATCTAATTAAGGGCTTTTATTGTTTGTTTTGGTCCTCCTCTCCCCCCCCCCCCACCAACCAGGGTTGTCACATGCGTTTGTTACCTTTTGCGTTCTTATCTGAAATGCACATAAAAGCTTTCTTTACTGAGTTCAGGGATAAGGGTTATAGCTACGGGGAATGGTTGTTGGACTTAGAAAAAATTCGACGTATAGCGTTTTTTTTAACACCCTGTAGATGCTGTTGTAAAGACCGCCGTTGGATTCGTTCGCTTGCTTCCGTATTTGAGTCATTTGCTGCACTCTTGCAGTGTTCTTTCTGTTCGATGTTTTTTGTTTTTTTTTTCATATTCAGGAATTGCTTTGTTGGAATATAAAAAAACTAATGTATTAAGCATTTCTTGCTTGACCGAGTAAATGATTGTGATCATCAGAAAATAAACAGTACCTTCCTAAACCACCGAACAGAGCGAACACCACTGTTAGAGACAGTTTGGCTTCAAACTTGACGTAGCGCGTGCGCATGATGTTGCGTTAGCCGTTTAGTACCTTCCGAAACTGCAATCACAGCTCAGCAAAATCAACAAGCTCAACAGAGCACTCGTTACATCATACCTTTTAACGTGACCAGATGTGGCTAATTGATTGGACCAGGATATAGTCCTAGGTGCAAGCAAAAAAAAAACTGTACTTTGTGAGGATAACACTATCTCTGGTGTACTTCATGTTCACACCCATGATAAACTTTTAGGAAGGGGTGCCCCCTGATACCTGTCCAAAAACCAACATGGCGGCCATTTTGTTTTTAAAATGGCTACTGTACAATACAAAAATCGAAAATCTTACTGATGTTTGTAAGTTTAGTGCTGACTTCTAGGTTTTAAGGTGTACCGAATTCAAAAAAATGCTCTAAATAATTGCTAGGACTTTACACAACGAGATATCCAAAACGGCGGCCAAAATGGGACAAAATTCAAGTGTATTTCATAATTTTAAATTATACTGATAGAGTAGAAGCAGATTTGAATTATTCCTCAAAAAGGTGAGTTCATTTGCAATGACTAGTAACTTGCAAACACCAGGTCAAATCCGTAGTGTAGTGTGTTCGTAATTAGGAACTAAGTTGTGGCTGTTTCTGTGCTGTAGCACTGCATTTCTTCCAATTCACAGTAAGTCGCAACTTTAAACTGCTGCAGTAGCCGTTCTAATTAAGATAAATAGCTGTAAGTAAGCTTAGATGAAAGATGGAGAAATTTATGTTGGAACAAGGCCAATTAAAACGTTTTATTATAATTAGAAGCTAAGCTGTGGCAATTTGTCTCCACTGTAGTGGTGTGCTTTTTGCGTCTATTTACCAGAAGTTACATCTTTAAACTGCTGCAGTAGCCGTTGTAATTAAGATAAATGGACATAATTAGGCTTAGATGACAGATGGAGATGTATGTTTTCGAATGAGGGTAATTAGAACAAATTATCGTAATTAGGGGATCAGCTAAAACTGTTTATCTACGATGTAGCCCCGTGATTTCTTCTTCAATTCACCGCATGTATACACTTTAAAGTGACACGGTGGCAGTTCTAATTATGATAAATGGATGTAATCAGGATTATATGAAAGGTAGCGAAATGTATATTCCAACATAGGTAATAAAAACTATTGTCGTGATTAGGTGGTAAGCTATAAGTGTTTATCTGTGCCGTAGCTCCATGCTTACGTCAATCCTCTCTAAGTTACACCTTTAAAATTAGGCTGTGACAGTTCCAATTATGATAAATGAATGTATTTTTTTACGTTTGTTGTAAAAGATACATCTCCATCTTTCATATAAGCCTAATTACATTCATTTATCTTAAGTAGAACGGCTATGCTGCAGTTTAAAGATGTAACTTGTGATAAATAGACGCAAAAAGCACAGTGCTGCACCGTAGATAAACTGCCGTAGCTTAGCCCCTAATTATAATAGATCGTTTTAATTACCCATGTTGGAAAACATACATCTCCTCCTTTCATTTAAGCTTAATTATATCCATTTATCTTAGTTAGGACGGATACTGCAGCACTTTAAAGACGTAACTTGTGGTAAATTGACTCAAAATGCGCATCACTACAACGTAGACAAACTGCAGTAGCGTAGCTCCTAATTACAATAAATCGTTTCAATTATCCATGTTGAAAACTATACATATCCCCCTGATATCTAAGGATAAATACATCCATTTATTTCAATTAAAACTGCTACCGCATCACTTTAAAGATGTAACTTATGGTGAATTAAAAAAAATGCAGTGCTACAGCATAGAGAAAAAGGCGCAGCTTAATCCCTAATTACAAACACACCACACTGCGGATTTGAGCTGGTGTTTTTTCTAGTTATTAGTAATTTCGAACGAACTCACTTTTTTTATCACTAATTCAAATCTTCCCTACTCATACGTATATTTAAAAACTATGAAAACTACTTGAATTTTCCACCATTTTGGCCGCCATCTTGGATAGCTTGTTGTGTGAAGACCTGGCACCTTTACAGAGCATTTTTTTTTAATTCTGCAGACCTTAAAACCTAGCAATTGACACCAAACATGCATACGTTAGCACGATTTTGAATTTTTGTATTGTATAGCGGCCATTTTAAAAACAAAAATGGCCGCCATGTTGTTTTTTAGACAGATTTCAGGAGGCACCCCTTTCCTAAAAGTTTGTCATGGGTGTGGACATGAAGTACACGGGAGATTGTGTTATCCTCACTAAGTGCAGTTTTCTTGAAAAATTTGCTGCTTACACGTAGGACTAATAGGCTAATGGATGTAACCAGGCACGAGCATTGCCAAATTTCAAACCATCTCGAAGAGGTGGTTGCGGGTGGTACCAGTGGTGGAGCTTTTGAGCATGCGCGAGGTACCGGAGACAGATTCATCGCTGACGATTATTGACGTAAGCAAGCCACATCAACACGGCTACAGTAGGGAATGAGCTGAACTGTCACCAACAGTGGTGCGTTTGGTTCGTTCTGTTCGGTCCCTTAGGATGGCACTGTATTGTCTCATTCATGTCGGAAACTATCTTTATTAATAAAATCGAGTTGTCGCGTTGGATGGACGGAAGAATGAGCCCACTCGCCCTCTTGATGATTGTTGAAGCTTCGTTTGTTTAATCCTCTCTTACAATGTCTCCAAGTTTGCTCTCAATTTAAGTCTGCTCCTAAGCGATCTTTATTAATCAAATCGAGTTCGGCCGCAAGTACCAGCCGTGTCAACAGTCGCAGTGCCATCTCTTGATAGGCAACCAAATTGAACGAAGGAATATGCACGACCAGGAGGTAGTGGGCATGCACAAAACAGCAACAGTGCCAGCAACACTCAAGTCAAAAGTCAATAAATCGCAACACATGGCAACACAACCACCGCCCCTAGCTCCCAGCCCCTAGCCTTTTTCAAGGGGGGGGGGGTTGCAGAACAGCAACAGTGCCAGCAACACTCAAGTCAAAGGTCAATTGGCGCTGCGACTGTTGACCCGGCTGGTACTTGTGGCCGAACTCGATTTGATTAATAAAGATCGCTTAGGAGCAGACTTAAATTGAGAGCAAACTTGATGGAGACATTGTTAGGGAGGATTAAACAAACGAAGCTACAACAATCAGCAAGAGTGCGAGTGGGCTCATTCTTCCCACGGTAGCAAAGAAAAAGGGCGGGCCATGCGCTCCTCAATGCCCACATGTGTCGGCTTGGGTGGAGGGACTCGCCACTGTGTGAATGTGGGGAGGGTGATGAGACTGTGAGGCATTTCTTGTTAGAGTGTAGACGATGGGCACAGTTTCGGCGGGTGGGCCTAAGGGGTTGCGGCGACCTTCTGGACGTTTTGGGTGTCCCGCTTAGTGCCAGGAGCACAGGGGTCGGTCTCCGGACAGTTCTGGGGTTTTGTGCGGCAACTAGGCGTTTCCTAGAGTAGGCTCGGAAATGGACTGTGGTGGTGTTAGACGACTGTTGTTCCCAAATGTTGTTTGGCACTGTGTATAGTTTTAAGTTAGGGTAAGATAGAGTAAGTTTGTAGAAGGAGTGCATAGCGCTGAGGCTGATAGACTCCTGTAAGATTCAATAAATAAAATAAGAAAAAGGGCGAGCGGCCGACAATGAAAACGGATATGCGTTCTATCAATTACTTGCGGCCGTCTTGGGGCCGTCTCGTTGCCCTCCATCCAACGCGACAACTCGATTTTATTAATAAAGATGGCATGGGCTTACTTCTACTTGGACATATTTACTAGAAGTGATGCGTCCGGGCAAGAAAAAAAGCAGTTTTTTTTACCTAAAAAGGATCTGTTAGTACTAAAAACCGATGACCACGTTTCTGTCCAATTTTCGGGGGCTCGTTCGGCTAGGGGCCCTGGGACATTGCCTACTATGCCTAGCACAGTCAACATAGCGGGCATTGGTGTTGGTTCATATGTTAGTTTTGTACGCATTAAAGCTTACGTTACGTTCAGGTTAAACGGAATAAAAGTGCCTAATGCGGCTGCCTTAAAAAAAAGTTCTTGGCCCACTCTGTTTCTAAACGTGGCCTGTGTCGGCTCCCTCCACGTTTCATTTCATTAATTGCGTTTTTAAAATTTTCTAAAATGTGCTTGTGCGCTTGCTCCAAAACTACTCTCTAATGAAGTGACACTACTAAGAAGGATACAGAGGTGAGTGATGAAGTTATAGTAGTATTGCGCCAAAAAAATTACATTTCTGTTGTTGGACCGGTTTTACGACGTGTATTCAAAAATAAAGCTTGATCGACCAATGACGTCAAAGAAGAATGATATGTGGTGGGCAGTTCATATTGGTGGATAACTAATTCGAGAAGGGCATTTCGGAGCGAGTCAATCAGTCACTTTCTGGTTAGGAAAACATTTGTTGATCTGTATGGACATTAGGGAACGTACAGTCGCTGACAATGAAATATGGAAAGTGAAAATGTCGGCTTCACTGCTGTGCAGTTCAAGCTTTTAGTTTTGGCAGGGAGTCTTGCATTCAGTAACACCAACCAACCCACGCATATCTCCAGACATGTTTGCTTACTGCGCTGCGTTAAAACTGAACGTAGCTTGGGTAAGTCTTCGTCTTTTAAGTTGTTTGTACCTTCCTTTTTAATTCGACGTGTCACACGTCGAATTAATGCGGTTGTGGCCAAAAAACGGGGGTAGGCGATTTACGTCAGCGACATCTCCTCAAAAACCAGACACATTTGTTCAATTCTGATCCGACGAAATTCAAAGTATGTGGGTGGGTCACTTGCAGTGCGCAAGTACAAAAGGTGTCATGCTCAAGAGAATATACATTAAACGTTTGAAGTATGATAACTTCTAAACAGATCCTAAAGCGAAAAACCGTCGCTCGGTAGTATACGATCTGTGAATGACGTCAGCCAAATGTCATCGTAAAAGTGTGCGCTCATACGAAAAATTGCGGCGTATAACTGCGCATTTCGGTAAGTCAGCGCTTCAAATTGCGGTCGGTTAGAGACTATGCGTGGGCATCGAGATAGCTCCTCTCTTATCGCGAAGTACATACAAAGTGAGTCGTCACTTACCTTTAGCGGTAATCTGGATGGTACACCGAATTTTTACGGTGGAATCTGGACGGTACATTGAATGCGGGGCGCGCATAGCCTCACTGCTTTCCGGGTGCGATACAGTATTTTATTACGCTTATTTATGGTGTTGTTTCTTATTGAAAGAGTGAACAAAGCGAATGATGTCCTATTTTTTACAGTGGCGGACTGGCCAGGGAGGGAAGGGCGGAATATTCCTCCTGGCCTCTAATTCTCCGATTTAAAAAAAAAATCCGTAACAGGAAGACTCACGCAAGTTTTATTGGTTCGATATTAGTTTTACCAACAGATTTAAAATTAGAAATAATAATAATAATAAAGATAATTATAAAATGCTAGTAAAACAAGTACTTTGTATTGAGTAACCTAACAAAATTGGCCACATGAAATTGTAGTGTTATATTCAATGTGGAATTTGTCACAATTTTCGTGTGAATATTTTAAGTAATAGATATCCGTGAGATCTGATCGCTTTACCGTGGATATTCGCTCGTCTGCGAGAAATGGCTAGTCCAATACTCGAGGGGGTGGAGGGAAATCGCACGAGCGCTGAAAGCCCTTTTTTTTCAACACGCAAACATTAAGCTGTGTCACTAATAGTCATTTTTTTTTGTTGTCACGGCAACCAAAGTTACCCATTCAAATTAAGTTAGCCTTTTCTGTCGCATTGTTATTTTTTTTGAGTTGTCTGAAAACATCCAAAATGCCTTAACCGTCAAAGACACAGATGTCTACTGGTTGCCATACTCTTACATATTTTATCTAGATATGACAAACGTTAATATTAATGAATCTTGGTGAGCTATAGACTGGCGTGTGTCGTCACCACGACGTAACGCAAAATGATTTAGTTTGCATTCCGTGAAAGCTGCTTCATCTGCTGCAATTTTCGGTGCTGCAAGTTTAGCTATGATTACCGATTCGGTATTTTAACTAGGTGGAAACCTAGGAGCCAGAAAACCTTTCTTTTGCAGTGTAAATAAACAATCGTACGCCTATATAGTAACAAATCGTAAAATAGTAATTTTTCGATAACAGTCGGCAAATTTTTCGTTTTTTTTTTTTACAGTCAGAAGTATTTTACTTTTGTCCTCCTTGTATTTTTTTAAAACCACATTAGGAATAAATGAACATTGGATCCTTACAGCACCCAATACTTGCAAGGTCGATTGTTAAACTGAGTTGAGTCGTTGGATTCCATTAACGAGCAAATAAGGTTTGAAGAAATTTTAGACTTATTCTTCTGCCTTGCTTTTTCTTGCAGTGTACTCAAAAAGAGTTTGATGAAACACTATTTTCTTTAACTCGTACCGTTATTTTTCTGTGGCAGCGCTTCGTATTTTATTTCGGTGGTCATATTCGAAACATTGCGACTTCGCTGTTTTTCATGGACTGTCGGCTTCCTACATAATATTTTCTTATTTTTGGTTAACCCTTAATCTGGCACCATAACTACCCAGTGGGATACATACTATACGGAAAATAAACTACTGTTTGAATTGCGGTTGAACTATGTACATTACAAAAAAAGTCGCTACAACTTACAATTCATTACACCAAATTAATGGCTAACCAGCTGCACTTATTTTGCCGGGCTATCCGGTCGGTAAATTATGTGGTAGTCGTCTCTGGTGCCGACAATTAACCTGTTGATAACGAACGAACTCGTCCCCCTTAATCGCCAGACATTGGAGGTGGGGGGGGGGAGGGATTCCTGTAGGAAGTAGCACCCCACCTATTAATAATCCATTGTGTTCCCTACTTTTGTTATTCATGCATCCGACTTCTATTCCTGCTTTAAGAAGTCGTGGTCATCTTGACAAAATTAGGACAGGCAGTTAAAAATAGTGGGAAATATTTACTTTTATTGTGAAAAATTGCACACATAAAGTCGGATAAAAGTTAAAAATACTCTTAATTGTCGGCATTATAATTCCACTCAGCCAAAGACAGCTTTGGTTTTGCCAACTTTTACCAACTTCAAAAAAGTGGGGGGGGGGGGGGGGGAGCTGCCCTCCCCCTCCCTCTTGCCCCCACCTCGCTACGGCCCTGGATGGATTTCTGTTCCGTCATATACTCTACGTCAGAGTATGACGGGAAGATGCAGCCATCTGATTTTTAAAAGGCTTAGTCCTCATGTCAGACTATAGCTGAGTCGGCAAATTGGTTGGCTTATAGATACAAAGAAGCTGGTTCAAATTTCGGCATCATCAAATTTTATATTTTCAATGTATACTGGCTACGATCGAAATAACCGTGTGACAAATGGCACAATAATCACTTACTGTACGAGTTCGTTGCTTCTCTTTATGACTGAACTTTCTCGATCCTGATGTAATAGACAAAAAACTCAAAGAATTTTTATTTCACACTGTTAGTGAGAATGTGTATATACGCTGCTATGTGAATTTACGTATTGGTATTCTAGGCTGAAGGTTATTGCAGACATTTTATGTGTTTATGCTATTTTATAGATTGCAAAAATTGTTTCAAATTGATGATTGCAGATGCAGCTTCGTTCTGTCATCGTTTGTCTGCAAAATTCATTGCAACTGCCTGTCTTCAACTTTCTGACAATGTTACTAATACTTCTTCCTCCAGTCTTGAAATGCTGAAGTCGTCAAAGCACAGAGAATTCAAACAAATTATCATCAATTGCAGAACGGAATGTCAGATTCAGTTTACTATTGCGGTAAGTCTTCATTCTTTACATCGCGCTATTTGATGATAAAAAAAAAATTAAACAAAATGAGTGCAACAAACCGCAGATTCATTTTGGCAGATTTGCTAAAGAGTATGTTATTACTCTTTATACCCAGTAAAACCAAAAAGAGGAATTGAATCACTATGGAAAACAAGCTACTATACCCTACTTTGTAATTGTTGACTGAATGCAACAAATTCAATCTCAGATATTTCACAAACCACTCTGAAAGATGCAATGGTTAAGTTTATTCTTTAACATTTGGACTATTTTTTAGTATATGGCATTAATTCTGCGAATGTTTTCTTCTGTCGATACCTGTTGAAAGGCTGCTGAACTTTGTAGCCTTTTTACCAAATTTGGTCTTTAATGTACTTAGGGAATGCTAAAACAAGTCGACATTTGGTATTATTTTCCTTTCCTCTGTTATACTGTGTATTGCCGTGTCGTATACCATTTACTGGCAGCCCATCGATAATATTAAATAAAGACGATGGTCGCAACAAAGTTATCAACAATGCAAACAAAAACTGTTTTTGTCAGTTTGAATCGGGAGCTACGTTTTGCCTCCACACGTATGGCTCATCCGGCCACCAAATCATTTACCTCACCGTTATGTGGTATACATAGCTTATATACAAAGCTTATACACAAAGCTGATTTGAAAATGAATAAGACCTATGTTTAAAATATGTAGAATATACACTGTTTTACAATAAATTACACCCAAGGGGCCGTCCATATAATATGTCACTCTTTTGGGCTATTTTAAAACACCCACCCACCCCTTTGTCACAAATGTCATAAAATTTAAAACACCCCAAACGTCACACTTCTGCAATCACCCCATCCCCCCCCCACTCCAAAAAATATTTCAAAGTACTTTACATTTGCTTATACTTAAATTTATTATACTGTTTCTAATGTCTAGAGTCCACGGTTTTATTGGAGTTTTTCAATGTGTAAAATTCGAATTGCATCTGAACTATTGTTTTCCTAAATAATTTGTCAAAAAATAAAGTCACGTGAACACCAAATTGTGATGCAGGATTGTGACGTCACAGTTTGGAAACACCCCACTCCCACCCGTCTCTCACAATTTAAGAGGTGTTAGTGTTTTAAGTCAAAGGTATCAGGATAATTCTCTTAAGATTTATTTATTGACACAAAAAAATTAACCATCCACCCAGACTGTGACGTAATATATGAACGGCCCTACAGTTCATTTCTAAAAATTACAATATTCAAAATAATAAACTGCAGCAAGGAGTGCAAACCACAACGATGGATTCTTCAAAAAGATACCTGTTAACAATTTTAAGAATTCTTGTGGTTCTCACTCCTAGATGCGATTTATTATTTTGAATTTTGTAATTTTAGATATGAATCTGGGTGGAATTTATTGTCAGTGCTGGAAAAATACGCTATTTAAAAATCCACAACACAGTTCGATGCAGTGCATATTTTTTACGAAATGTGCCACTAGGTGGTAAAAATGCTTACTACAGCCGTTCGTCTTATGCGGAATTTATTGTAAGAAGACTTCGAAGTTTCTTACAATAGTCTTTCCCTTGCAACCATCGCATTATTGCAGCAAGCACCACTTTGCAATGTCTTCAAAGGAGGTTTTAGGCAATACAGCTCGTCTTGCCCACCACCTCCAACGAAAGCCCATTACAGCACTCAAGCAATTGCAAAGTGGTCCAATCGAATGCCACAAAACCATAAAATACAAAATCAAATCATAACGGCCACTACCTGCCACGACATCCAAGGAAGAAAGACCGAATGTAGTTGTTCTCCTTCAAATGTTTAGTGTAAATAATTTTTTTTTCCCTGATGAAGATCTAAGAATGGGTTGAAAATTCGGCGACGAAAATTGAGCGAGTTGAACTCACATTTACAACTTTTGCACATCGCGAACGCTCAACGTAAAATGGAAACCTCTATATTAAGAATGTTGGTACCGTATTCTATGTATTTTAGGTGTGGTAGGCTACCTATGAATTTGCAAATCAGCTTAGTCTATGAGTCACTGTAAAAATGATTTTGTAGCCTGACTAGCTCTACTTTTGGTGGAGAAACGCTACTCTGTGTTTTTACTTTTTGATAGAAAAAAGCGGTTTTAACTGTTCGCAGTTTTTAAAAGAAATTGTGTGATCAAGCCATCAAGCCAAGCCTTAACTTTTTATATTTTATCACCAACAATCTCAGTAATCTCAACAATTCCAACAATATTAGTTATTTCACCACCAATAAACTTAGTATTCTTAGTAGTCTGGTGGAGTAATATAATGGCTGTTGAATGTTTAACTGGCACAATTTTGTAACTCATGTCAGATCCTTTTGAAGAAGAAAAAAAATCTAATAAACGCATGGGAATTTTTGAACTCAGAATTTGAACCAGGAAACCTCCAATTTGTTAGGGCTGAAAGATTACCTAGAACAGTCAATAGGTCTTTTCCGCATCAGCGATGATGAGGCTTCATGGCTTAGGCTGGGCAAGCATCAAATTTACGATTCTCCAGAGATCACGCAGAACTTTATTCAAGTTCCTTTCTAATGAACGATATGCCAAAAACGTAAAGTTGTTAAGGATTCCCGCCAGGTTATTCGCCGTTTCAAGTAACGGTATCAAACATAAAGTTAATTCCACCAAGTAACTATTAAAGTTAATATTAGGGAAGTTTAAAATTACTTACTGTATAGTTTTTCAGTATTTCGTTTAACGTTTAAAGTCTTAGTCCGTGGGATTATGTAGATATTGAGATCACAACTTCAAATGGCTAAAAAAAAAACTTGTCAAGGGTTTGTTTTGGACAGATATGACTTTTTTTTTTATTGTTTTATAGCTCATTGTTCCCATTGTTGGCTAATCTTCGTCTGCTCTGTGTAGTGGCAGTGGCAAACTATTCTTGTGCACTTTTAGCAGCAAAATTTGTAACGTTATTACTAACTCTACAAATATTTTGATTATTCATAAGACAATAACTTTTTCACGAATAAGGAGTAGACGAACACTTAATTTTTATATTCTTTTCTTTGATCTTAGGCTCAACTACTTGGAATGTTTGGACTACATTTCATATGGCTCTATGTTATTCGTGAAGGAAAACAGCAATTCGCTGAACTCCTGCAGCTTACAAATTTGGGTGATAGTTTAACTTTGCAAAGTCAAATTTTCATTTTGACTGCTGCTCGCACTTCGGTAAGGCAACAAGTTTTTAGTTTTAGTTGTAATTGGAGCAAATTACTTTTGGTTTAAAGTATTCAAGGGATTGCATAACTGACAAAGGCCGAGACGAAACGAACGATGTCCCCTCCCGTTGGCTTTGTTTGCCTGATCGTTTTACTGCAGTTTGAAGTTACACCTGAGGTCTAGAAGAGCGCTGTTAGCTTTCCCGGTGGGACAACGTCCTAGAAGCTGAGTCTTAGGTCTGTGGCAACGTCCTAGAAGCTGAGTCCTAGGTCTGTGGCAACGTCCTAGAAGCTGAGTCTAAGGTCTGTGGCAACGTCCTAGCAGCTGAGTCCTAGGTCTGTGGCAACGTCCTAGAAGCTGAGTCCTAGGTCTGTGGCAACGTCCTAGAAGCTGAGTCCTAGGTCTGTGGCAACGTCCTAGAAGCTAAGTCCTAGGTCTGTGGCAACGTCCTAGAAGCTGAGTCCTAGGTCTGTGGCAACGTCCTAGAAGCCGAGTCCTAGGTCTGTGGCAACGTCCTAGAAGCTGAGTCCTAGGTCTGTGGCAACGTCCTAGAAGCTGAGTATTAGGTCTGTGGCAACGTCTTAGAAGCTGAGTTCTAGGTCTGTGGCAACGTCCTAGAAGCTGAGTCCTAGGTCTGTGGCAACGTACTAGAAGCTGAGTCCTAGGTCTGTGGCAACGTCCTAGAAGCTGAGTCCTAGGTCTGTGGCAACGTCCTATAAGCTGAGTCCTAGGTCTGTGGCAATGTCCTAGAAGCTGAGTCCTAGGTCTGTGGCAACGTCCTAGAAGCTGAGTCCTAGGTCTGTGGCAACGTCCTAGAAGCTGAGTCCTAGGTCTGTGGCAACGTCCTAGAAGCTGAGTCCTAGGTCTGTGGCAACGTCCTAGAAGCTGAGTCCTAGGTCTGTGGCAATGTCCTAGAAGCTGAGTCCTAGGTCTGTGGCAACGTCCTATAAGCTGAGTCCTAGGTCTGTGGCAACGTCCTAGAAGCTGAGTCCTAGGTCTGTGGCAACGTTTTAGAAGCTGAATCACTTTGCAGTACATCGCTGCCATATACCAACCTTCTGGATGGTACTTTTTTCACATTTTCGTTTTTTCACATATTCTCGAGCGTTTTATTTAGCATTATAACACGTTAAATTAACGATAAATTGGAAGTAAGCCATCAGCGAAATCACGCTACAAATAACGTACTCACTTATGTTTCATTCGAGTGTCGTGATCCGTATTAGAACTGGCGAATTATTCTATGATCACTAGTTCACTGCCGCTCCTTTTCTGACATGCCACTCGTCCAGTGGCTTTGTTTACTCCGAAATGTTTAAAACGCATGATCAGTTTGTGATCATGCACACTGTTTCTAATAAAAAAAAGCTTTTACACGATAGGCCGAATGGCTCATTGTTTTACTTGGTAACTGAAATTAATTAAACATGGTACGCTATTTACCAAAATTGTCCCTTGATTGTCACAAATCAAGGTGCGAATTTTCGGTGGTCTTTTATCTTTTAGATAGATCTCCCACCTTCCTCAGGCACTTCGAGCGTTCAACGTCTTCGACGCTCGAAGTGCCTGAGGAAGATGGGAGATCTTTCTAAAAGCTAAAAGACCACCGAAAATTCGCACCTTGATTTGTGACA
>JAHWFP010156298.1:52323-63167 GCA_023313725.1 Lithobius niger
TCTAAAAGCTAAAAGACCACCGAAAATTCGCACCTTGATTTGTGACAATCAAGGGACAATTTTGGTAAATAGCTTACCATGTTTAATTAAAAGCTTTTAATAATTATATTTTTTTTGCAGGGGGGACCTTTGGATGGAGAAGCTCAGGGCAATTGCCCTTTTTGCTCCCTTATAAATCCGGCCCGTGTTACGGCCAAAGCCATTGCCAATATGAATGAAATTCAGTATTCTTTAGTGAACTTAGACCAATGACTCAAGTAAATGATTTGCATTGAAAACCTTAATTTTTTTCTTAATTAGGATGGGGAGTAGAGTGTAAAATTCGAGGCAGAGCACTGGGCAGATCTCCTGCTTAGTAGGTGGAGAAATTAGAACGAAAGTTGGTAGGATATTCTTTGAATTCAATCCGAACGATTTATACACCCGGTTTTGCGATGAAAGCATTTCATGTAGTGAAGAGGGTGGATTGCGGTGCCCAAAGCGAGGCCCTAAGATAATTTCGGCTCTTTGACGCTGTAATTTGTGATTGCGTTGACCGATTCGAACAAAATTTGGTAGTAATATTATTTGAACACAGGCTGAAGGCTACACACGTAGTTTTAGACAACTTGTTTAGAACAAAGTAGCCATTCTGACCAAAGTTGGTCATTTACTGATAAGTTTTCTGCTCATTTAGGTTCTTTTATTAATTTTTTTTTATTTAATCTTTGGTAAGTTTTAGCTTTAGCTGTGCTTTACTTGTTTTCCATTATGGAGTTTACTTCATTTTATTGACCTAACCAGTGCATTGCTGTAGTGCTTGATAACGAGGTGGGATTAACAACGAAACGTTGTATGATTTGTATTTCCTTGTGTACTCTTAGGGCTTGACTTCCTTGTGTTTACGGTTCACGGAATTAAACAATATCGACTACTTGACCGCTATTTAAATGGTGTTGTCAACAAATTTTTGCAAATCTTGTTTTTAGTCGATATGTTTGGAAAGTGTTCCCGAAAAAGAGAAACATTTGATGGCAAAAAAAATTTAATTCTTTAAATCGAAGTCTTTCCTCTTGATGCAAAGAAGTTTTGGGGTGATTTTATTCAAACGTTTCCAAGAATAGATCTGCTTAATATTCATTCATACTTCTTTGATTATTTGTATTTTTTTTCTTCAATCTGCTCGCATCAAATATTTTAGGTTATTTCAGACATTCAATCATTCGAGATGGCAAGTCATCAGAGTTGAGCCTCCATGCCATAATTCAACAAACACAATTCAACTAATCACGTTTCACGAATTAAATACTCGAATAATGAAAAATCAACAAAGGACTATTTTACCTCTTTGTGGATACCAAGTGAAGATTGGGGCATTCCACGTAAGTTAAAACTATCCCAGAATCCCAAAACTCTATGGCAAATTGCTGCAAACTTCGTTCGGTCAGCCTTGGTAGCTTTGTCCAGTTGGGGAAACTTTTGAGTCAGTATTTCTACCGATATTCACATAGTTTCAGAGATTAGATTAGAGAAGAGAGAGAGAGAGATTAGAGAGAGAGAGAGAGATTAGAGAGAGAGAGAGAAATGAGAGAGAGAGAGAGAGCGATTAGAGAGAGAGAGAGATTAGAAGAGAGAGATAGATTAGAGAGAGAGATTAGAAGAGAGAGAGATATAGATTAGAGAGAGAGATTAGAAGAGAGAGATATAGATTAGAGAGAGAGATTAGAAGAGAGAGAGAGATTAGAGAGAGAGATATAGATTAGAGAGATATATATATATATAGATTAGAGAAAGAGAGAGCGATTAGAGAGAGAGAGGGAGAGCGATTAGAGAGATTAGAGAGATAGAGAGAGAGGGCGATGCTCTTTGAAATGCGCATCAAAAAACAGCACCATGTGCGAGAACGCAATTAGGGCCATTCTGCTACGGAATGGGATTCATGCGATTCGTACACTCAGAACCCCCTTCCTTCCTTTGGCCTATAGTGTAATGTCCCATACCAAACTGCGCGTGGTAAACTGGATCAGTTTAAATCCCTGTAACCAAACGATTTAAATCCTTGTTACCAAACGGTTTAAATCCCTGTAACCAAAAAATTCAAATTCACGTTACCAAACTATTTAAATCCCTGTAACCAAACGTCTGCAAGACTTAGTGGTTTCCTCAGTCACGTACACCTATTTCCAGAATTATTAACTTTAAATTTGAGTGGCACCAACACAAATTACGTGGGCGCCGTAAGTGTGTCCGCCATCTTAACCAGGTGTGCACCAAAATCCCAATGCTAATCCGAGTGTTTACAAACATAAAGACAAATCGCATCGGCCTCTCAAACCACCTCTGTAATAAAGCAATTCCGTTTCCGTCAGACGGGAGAAAACGCCACGAACGGGTATTTTCAAGATCAACTGAAGCGACAAGGATATGATGTGCATCATGCTGAAGGCTGAAGTTCTTGTAGGTGGTAATATGTTGACTCACTTGGATCTGGAGAGACACTTGAGTAACAAGTTGAAACAATAAGGCAATATGTAACAGTTTGGTGAGTTGGCTCACAGTTAACCAAACAGGTCACTATCTTTAGCATCACTGGAAGAGTAACGAAGATGGGTACATGTTACATATTTGCACTGTCCCTGTTTTGGCAATCACGTTTCCGTTCCAAGCAAACTAATCCTTGATATACTGTGTTTTACGCTTGCTGTACTTATCCCCTATTCTTTTTCTTTTCTGTCTTCGTGTTGTTGATGTGTAAGACAATATAATATCCGTTGCTTTGGTATACGAATATGACCAGTGCTGAGTTTCATATGATATGGGAAACCACCTTCTCCAGCGAAGGTATACGTATAGAACCGCATTAGGCCTATCCAAAAATCATGCGGAATTAATTCTTTACAAGTAGCTATACCGAAAAGGGGCTCGACAAATAACTCGTATGTCCTATTTCTTCCCTATCGTAGCCATTCTTACCTTATATGTTAGTCAATCAATACATGACCCACATCCCTACCTTTGATTACCGATAAGGACAATCCTGGGACCCGGGCCCCATACTGTTTGGGGGCCCCAGCAGGTCCTCACATTTTTGTTGATTCTCATGGTTTCTCCCGGGACCCCAGAAATGAAATGATTTGCCTATAATCAGTTCTATAATAAAATTTTTACTTTAAAATTGACATCAGCAAAATTAACCGAAATTTAGGGGTGCTTCACTTTCCGTAGCAAACGTCATTAGTCAGAAGCAGTAATAATAAATGTGTTGAAGTAGACAATATTTTCCTGTTTGTGTTTATTTTCAAACTAGTCGAAAAGCCAGTGCGGAGTACAAGTTGTTACAACGTTGCCGGTTTTTTATATTTTATTTTAGGTGTTCAGTCGAAACAAAACGAGACGAAACCAGACTAGGTCAAAAACACGTTTCGTCCTAACTTTCCAACCTCGTTTCTCCGTTTAGTGTAGTGTCTAGTCTTGGCAGGTGCGCCACTAGCGTGGTGCTTGATGAATAAGTCGCCTGCAGTTAACGATTTTTAGGCATCATTTAGTGTTAAAATACTTCATACAGTGTTTAAACGAGACTATCTGCTTCTACTCAGTAAACTAAACCACCAGCAACCGGCAGACTTTATCAATCATTCTGTTGCATCGGTATATTAGTATTCAACACTAGAATGTTTCAAAATAAAGCAGCAGTTGCTTACTGACACACTGATTTGATTGCACACTTGATGTCGAAAATACGACACCACTGAAAACCAGTAACTTGAATTTGATGGGCGAATCACTAGCGTGCTTTTAGGTATTTCTCTTTACAAAACGATAAAATACACATGTTGCTCGTCGTCATGGAAAGCATAAGGAATAGAAACGTATTATCGCCGTACAAAATACATATGTGAAACAAAAATTGAAATAGTTTTGTAGGGAAAATAAAGCATTGAAAATGTTCAATTAAAGACAAAACACGTAAATTCAGTTTACAAATACACACTCAGGCGTAAAAATTACCTGATATTTCAATGCTAGGTAGATATTTTGGCTTCATTTTTCGAAGCCACAAACGGCAGCAGGTTACACTGGTCACCACATGAAAGGGGCTGATGCTTGTACAGTATATGAATGGGTTATCAGCCACCTTTCCGAGGAGTGAGATATAACAATGTCGAGGCCCGCAGGGCCGATCCATTGTTGTATCTCTCCGAGGAAAGTGGCTGATAACCTATTTATCACCCAATTTCACGATCTCAGTCCGACAACAATAGTATAGCACGCACACAACAAAGGATGAATCGTGCTGGCGTTATTTTGGCCAGAAAGGTTGACAATGCGACAAAGATGTCATTTTTGACAGCATTGTTGGCGGAGCGAGCGAAGCGTAGCCTATAACGGACACCAAATTGCAAAATGTTGGTTGGTTGGTCCGTTGGTCTGTTGGTTGCACATTTTTAGTCTGGGTGGAGCCCAAACGAAAGACCGTATTGGAATGAAATTTGGTACAACGCTTGATACCCCAAACAGTATTGCTGAGTCAAAATTTGACGTAAATCGAATTATTATTACGGGAGAAATAACAAATTTTCGAATTTATTTCTAACACTCACCATTGTAAATTTGGAATCGTGAATAGTTAAGGAATTCCGACGAAGCATACACTGTGCTGTTGGTAATCAAGTGACTTTAAAAAAAAAGCCAAAATAAATCATCGTAGCTTCCTTACAGCTAACAATCTTTTTTGACATAACTCAACGAAATAATAACATTTGATCATAACACTTTAACCACTAGAGGAAGACAAGCAAATGGGAAACAAACCAGAAGGATTCGTTAACGACTCACATTCGTTTCATGTAAAAAAGAATGCTTGCATGAATTCAGCCAACATGACAACCGAAGTGGCGTTGACGCTATCAACGGGAATCTCAAATTTGAAACATCAAATCGCCACTGCAGGAGGAAACCGTTCATATAATATGACAGACACAGCAGACTACGTATTTATATCACAACACAGAACAATAATTTGGCTTCGTATTGTAATTTCAAGATTCCTAGATTGCTATGGAAACTACACTCTCCATCCCATGTTGCCAGAATAAATAGGCCTAACATCGAACCCAATAGGCCTAATTTCTCTACTGTTGTCGCTTACGAAACTAAAACAGGACTACTAATTTGGCTTAAAATTAGGATTTAGAATTATTTAAATTCTATGTTCACAGCCAAGCTAACACCGGCTGATCAATAATTGTAATAATTCCAATTAAAAAAAAATTAGCGTTTGGCGTTGCAGTACGTGCCAGAGGTGTGCGCTTCAACATTGTCGTAGAAGGCAGCGTAAAGAGCCGCGGATGTTTCGAATCTTTTGATTGTTGTGAAGTACTATCGTTACTGGTGATTGTTTAGCTTGCAATGCTTTGTTGCTAATATTTTAAATCTAGGAAAGATAAATCTGCAGGAAATATAAACAATGTAAGCATTATTGACGGTGACACGTTCTTTGCCAGCTTAACCACGGCGGCTAACGTTGTATTTTACAACGGCGGCGACGGCGCAAAGAGGCTGCAAATAACGAAACGGATACTAAATATGGGTGCAAACGAAAGTATCTTAAAATTAATATGAAACGTAGCCTAGCTAAAATGTAAAAAACACCAGCAAAAAGCTTCAGCTCAACTGTAGCCGAATGAATATTGCCCCGAGCTTTTTAAGAACCATTAGCAAACATTGCACAGCCATTATAATGAGAGGAAATAAAAAATTTAAAATAAATTTTTCTTCGTTCCGCCTACAATAGGCCCAAAGCCTGTTTCCTAGTTATTCCTTGCTTAGTGAAGGTTTCTGTGCTCTTGTTTATTGATTGTAACTCGATTGCAAAGTATCTCGTCACCGTTCATACCGCGGAAACTCAACGACGAGCAGCCCCTTCAGACAACTATGTTAAATTTTTTTTAGGAGAAGTTGTTCGAAAAGGCTATTCGGCATTGAGTTTCCACGGTACTGAATCGTAAATAACCTTTACAGTTCAGTGTCTCAATGTTTTCATGCTACAAGAAAAAATAAATAACAAAACGAAAGCATTTTTTCTTGCTTAAGAAAAACAAGCTCTTCACAGTGCTGTTCTTAATTTTAATCGAGACTGTAACGTCCTTTTTAACATGTGCAGCAAGCATGATGTTCTTAAATTCATAAGCAGGCGTGATATCCAGGCGTGATATCCAAGAACCGGCGTGATATTTCGATATCACTCCTCCTTTTGCATCTCAGTCCTAAACCATTGTTGCAATATCGTCGTGTTCCATTGTTAAAGGAGGACTGGGATCGTGAAATTGGGTGATAAATATACATAGAATATATTTTGAGTATATATGAATCTCGTCTGAAATTTTCTCGGGTGTGTGTGTGGGGGGGGGGGGGGACACGGAGCTCGATGTTTCTTAAACTACCATCTTTACATGATCGGTAACATCTTTCTGTTTAGCATTCTCTTGGTTGGGACACCAAGACTAGTAATAACTCGGAATCACAGAAATTCCTCATGAATCTCAGTTTTTGCCGGATTTTTTCGGCATGGTACATACCTGTAAACGAAAAATGTAAAACCGAGTTGCCTAATGCATGAAAATATCTTTTCAGGGTCCGCCTTACATCGGAGAACATGTTGGCGACAATGGACTTGAATTTAATGGCTATCTGGTGGAATTAATTAAGATCATAGCTGAATATTTGGGATTTAGGTGAGATTTCAAAATAGAAAACCCGTCTCTGGGAGACAAAATCAGAAAAATAAAACATCCGAGTTCCGGGATATTTCTGTACAGTTTTATTTTCAATACTCTTTTATGTATAGCTTCAATTTTGTTCTCGATGAATCACGTAAGTTTGGCGGTATCAAAGATGGCCAGTGGGAAGGACTAGTGGGATCTGTCATGCGAAAGGTAAGTCGTGTAGGCCTAACTTGATCGATATATTTAGCTTATACACAAACTCTAAAGCATATATATATTGAAGAAACTGCCTTGACCATACATGTCACACGTACCAACTTGCCCTCCACACAAATTGTGCACTTACAATTACTAGTAGCAAGAATTTGTAGGGTTTGGCAGGAGAATTTGTAACTTGAGACCCCTTCTTAAACGTCTTAGATCCATTTCAGTTAGTTCCGTCTAAGTTTATAGCGGGCGCCACTAGTTTTATGTGAAAATTTCTACTCAGTTTTCAGCCTAAATTAAACTAAACTAAACGAAACTAGCTTGTATTTAATTATTATTTAGTTTAGCTTAGTTGTAATTTAGTTGACTTTAGGTTTGGGCTGATAAATGAGCAAAAATTGCCAGATGGAAAGTGTGGCGCCCTCTGAAAACTCGGACGGAACTAATTGGAATGGATCTTAGACGTTTCAATAGGAACTTTTTAGAGTTACAAATTCTCCTCCACAACCCTATAAATTCTTGCTAGTAGTAGCACTAGCAGTTCTACTACAACAAATCAATCAAATATACAAAATCCAGGGGGGAACACAACAAGATTCCTCAAGGTAATATTTACACATGATAAATTTTCAAACTAACACACCTAATACTTTGTCAAATCTACGACAAGTCCTTACTGCCAGCAGTAATCAGTTAACAACTTTTAGTTGTTTTCAATTGTATTAATAGTGTTGACGAAAGGACTGGTAAATTATTCTTTACTATCTCATTACGATAGTTCTATACTAGTTGAGAGCATTGCGCAGATATCATCTATCAACAAGTTTCGTTTGTGGTGCGTTATTTGTTGCTGGTTAGACGCTCTACTACTACTACTATTACTACTACTACTATTACTACGACTGCCTAGCGTTCCAAAGGGCATGCTGTGCTGCCTCCGATTATACGACGTCTGCTCAGTGCTCTACCTCAAATTTTGCCTTTCCCATTATCCCTAAAATATATGAGTCAAGTATGCTGACGTTTTCCAACCGACAGCATATTTGGGAAACAAATGCTGTCGTTTCCCAAACAAACGTACATACAATTAGACGCACAAAATCAAAATTCAGTCTAGTGTTTGACCTCCTTCGCTCGGCCATTTACTGCTGTTAGGCTAATTACTAACATCACAAAGAGTTGGACAGAGGATACAGTTGATATCAGGACAATTTTTCCCTATTTTTTCCCTTTTTTTCCTACTTGAATAAATTGACTAACTTGAATAGATAGCGTATTAAAATAAAAATTCGACCATTGCCTAGACTCGAACCAGCATCATAATTTCCCCAGATTTTTACACCAACGGATTTATTGGCTGACTTATCAGCACATGAGGAGAAAAAAACGCCTTTCTAAATTTGGTATAACTTGTACAAAGAAACAAGATATGCATTTTTTAGTACAAAAAAATTAAAAGTAGTGCTCTATAATCTTTCAGTCGCTGGGATAGAACATTAATACTATTTCTAACCACATTTCGCCGTTGGCATGCCTAGCATATTCAAGGTAAAAATGACAAATACATATTTGCCGGAAGTTAACCTGTCATCACTGATGTAAACCGATTAAAAACTTTTCCCCTGCACTAATTACTAATTTTCCGTGTTGGAAAATGTATCTCTTCGTCTTTACGTGAACTCTTTACAATATCCTGATAAGAGGTCATTCTTTTTTTAGTCACTATAAACTCTTTCATTGATTAGACTACGGGTTTTATTCCTTTTACCAGTGACTGGTGAGGGACCAGAATCGGGCAAGATAGCATAATGGTTAGTACGACTGTCCTGTGTATATGACGTCCCGGTCAAAATCCTGACCCCAGCCACCCTAGTCATTTTTGGGAAGAGACTGGCCCTGTGACGCCTCGCGTTCATGTTTAGTGTAGCATAAAAAAGATGCTAGGAATATCCTATTGAGATTTCCTAGCGAAATTCTCCCTCATGCCTTCTGATATCATGCACTTTGGCTGGAAGTGCAACAAACCTCCAGGGAGTTTCCATCTGAACAATTTGTTCCCCACACTCTAGGCAGTGCAGCAGCAGTAATATGTTACCACTCTACTGTATGATGCCACATGCAGTTAACATGTGATAGGCCTATATTTGAGTAATTAGGTCTATAATTCGAATTAGGAAATATGCAGTCTTTAGGTCCAGTATATTAAGTAATTTTTACCTTGAGCACGCAGGGATCAGAAAATCAAAAGTGATACCCCTGGTGCCTCGCAGATAACAATTGGCTGAACTAGCAGCTCTTTCCTTGTACGGCGTGTTTCTATTGGCAGTCCAAACTTTCCTACAACTCTCCAGCATGCTTGCTGTTACCATAGATTAGAAAGTTAACTAGATATCGCATCTTACCTCTTCCAAGGCTACGTGGGGCCGTGGCGATAGTTGAGGTTACTAATACCTCTGCTAATGTTTTGCAGAAGTGTGAAGCAACACGGAGGCTTTACATTACGAGAGGTATCAGTAGCCGCAACTATCGCTACGGCCCCACGTAGGCTTGGAAGAAGTAAGATGCGATATCCAGTTAACTTTATAATCTATGCTGTTACCTGTAGCATTTATCGAAGCACACGTTAATATTTTGCGTTCGGAACTTGCAGGAATTCGATATTGGAGCCCAAGGCTTGTCATTGACAGAAAGCAGAGTCGAAGTGGTGGATTTTTCCTCCTACGTGCACAGTACACGCAGAATCGCAGTTATGAGACGACCACCGGATACCAGCAATGAATGCCAATTCTTGGTTTACGTGGAGCCTTTTACCTTGCATGCCTGGCTCGTTTACATTGGCATGTGTTTTGTTGCATTTGGATGCCTGTGTTTTATAATTGTGTGGACAGTATTTTGTACACCTCGCAAAGATGTTGTCGAAAGGTACAGTTGGTCAACTGTGGGTTGGACGATGATAAGCTCACTACTACTTACAGGTAATTTCTTATAGAAATTCTACCAAGTGATGCACTTCTTGACTATGGTTATGCTCACAAATTCTATATTTGATAAAATTTACCCAGAAGATATTCAACCAGAAAAACATGCTCATAAAAAGAGGGACAAAGGGACTGTAATATTGACAGCTTCACGTCCTTTAGAAACAGAGAGTCCGATTGCCGTAACTGGGGTCCCTACAGGGAAATTGGGGGCCTCTATGAGAGGAGATGGTTTACGGGAATGTTAGGGGGAGGGGTATGCAGAAGACGTGATTCCAAAAACTTCCACTCGTAAATGCATTGCAAATATTAAACTTTAACAAAAACTGCGAATGTACACAGGTTCTAACCATAGCATTAACTTTCTGTCAATTTTATTTGTTTTTTCCAGTACTGCTGTCTAACATTCTGTAACAATCTTATCACCCTCACAGAAAAGAATGATGTTTGGTTGCCGACACAGTAACTTGCCAACAACATGTTAAATGCAGCCATTTGCTAAGGAACAAAAAAATGCTACCGTTCCCATTACATGTTTCCTACTTTTAACGAAATTATTAGATAGTGTTAGAGTAAAATAGGGAGAAAATTTAGTTTCTATAGCAGCTTAAGAGCTAGCACATAGAGTACGTATAACTTGTCTTCTTAAAAAAAATTGTTGGAAATATATTCTTTGTGGCTTCCGTGGTTCGTAAAATAAGGGGCCATAGGCCTCAGCCTTTTAGGCCTCGCTGTTAAATCAGCTCTGTAAAAATATATAAACTTTCAACTTATGACCGCTTTATACAGAGTGATCACAAAAGAAATAGACTATTTGAAGCGTTTATTAGATGAAAACTATTCAACTTATCGATAAATGGGTTTCACCGTCACGTTCCGCAACTCATTACGTTCTTCTAGCAAGTTATAGATGTTCAATGTGTGCTCCCTTAGTTACGTGGTATAAATCCATGTG
>JAHWFP010156300.1:0-25960 GCA_023313725.1 Lithobius niger
GTTTACACGAACTCTAACCCTTCTCATATATCAATTTAAACACTCACTTTTGCTCAATTCTCTGGTTGCCTGTACGATATTCATGCGAACGGCAACTGGTTAATTTTTCAAAAAGAGTGTTTCTTTTAACTTTGTAACTTTGACTTTACCTAAAATTTTCTAAGCCACAAAAACGTTGGTCCCCCAAAAATACAAAACAGCGAAGTTTATTTTTGTAAAAAGTGTTTTAATATTATCTTGTGGATCCGGGGATAGGATACCATCCCATTGGCCTGATAAAAGCCGAGGTAATGCTTAACTCGTGTTGTTCTTGACTTACTTTAAATGGCTTGGCAGTCTTGATAGTGGCATGGCTTGTGTGCACTGACCTTTTCTGTTTTAGCTTCCATTTTGCGCTCACCAGGAACCCCAAATGGAATCCTCTGCGTGGGGGCCTGTAAGGGCTTTTTGGCCTAAAAACCCTTTTGGAGAGGATACCGGGACTCCAGCTGTCAAAAAAACCTCCAGGAAACTTCGTTTTCACGAACTCTAATTTTTTTCCCAAGTCTGGTGCCTCCCCGCCCTTGACTTGTCCGACCTCCAACTTCCAACCACTATATCTCCAGGGGTTACCACCAGAATTGACCCATCATAGAAATTCTTAATAGCCACAACTTTATTCTTCTATTCTGCGAAAACAGAACTCAAAATTTCCTTCTGGTTCTTCAGCTACAAGCTTAAGAAAAAGTCACCAAACTGTGCCGCGACGCACACACTTCCAGTCATCGTAACTCCAACCGATTTGTATAAATGTATTCATTTCTTTTTGATTTTTATAGGCATAAAGCAAACCCAGTTTAGATTAGTTGTGGAATAGGAGGGGCTTCCTTTGCAAAGGTACTTAAAATCATAAATAGGATGTGAACTGTCAAATGTGATATTTTTTATTTGATTTGTAGCACGCACAATTTATATGAAAAATTTCCATGATAACTAAGTTCTACCACTGCAAAGTTAATGCCCCAACTTTAAATGCGTTTTAGCATTTTTCACTACGTTAATTATTTACTCTTTTACTATTTTAACCTGCCCCTTGAACACAACCATGGTGCTCAACTTCAAAAGATATTTTACCGGACACCACTTTTTGTTTTTGTTTGTAAATATTATTACGAAAATCGCCGAGGGTGACCACCCACAGTTCCAAATGCAATTCTAGCTTGCTTATCCTTCTATTAAAAACAATCCCGTATAAAGATCTGTTTCCATAGCCAATAAATTGATATTCTGTGCAAACACTTCGTTTCCCCCCCCCCCCCCTTCAATAGTTGCGATACATAATATCGTAGTTTGGACTGTTGCGTTTCCATCAATTCACCAAACCCTTCCAGAACTCTAAACCCTCAATGGCTCCAACGGTCCTGGATCCAGCCACTCAGAGCTCCTAAGCTCCAGCCGATCAGCGAAAACCCCCTTGTCTCTACCTTTTAAAGCCTTCACGTGGTACAGCTCGTTTTGGAACTCGAACAAATTTCCCTCCTCCAAGCCTGCCTGCCTCTCTTGCCGCTAAAACGTTGTAAACGTGGACCGCCGAAAAACGCTCGTTTTTCGAAACTTGCAATTTTTTTCTTTGAGCGCCCCAAATGCCTCGATGAGGTAAATCTCGCCGTTTTTTTCAATAATGGACCAAATCGGTCAAAATTGTCAACATCAATAACCTGTCCTAATGCAAGCCTCTTGGGGAAGCCCAAATTCGAACTTTCCATCTAGAAGATCCTCAAATCTCCATTTGAAGATCGACCAAAACCCCCAGCAGCGTTCCTTCATCATGGCCGCCATTGTTGAAACTTGTATTTATGTATTTTGATTTTATAACTCCTATTTTCGGGCATAAAGCCCACAAACACTAGCTTAGTAGCATTTTAGGAGGGGCTTCCTCTGCAAAGGTACTAAACCTCGATCTTATGTACAGACAACTATTTTTAAAGTGTGATATTTTTTATTGTGTTTGAACGATCGCAACTGCTATGAAAAATTTCCACTTAAATCAAACATTGTCCTTTAACTTTAAGGTTAAACCTCCAATTTAACTTCATGCGTTTTAGCATACAACTAAGCTAGACTATTGAAACATTTATTTAACCTTTTATAATAATCTTTTGCCCTCAGAAACGCTGCCGTTAGTCCACGTAATTAGACATCGGCATTCTACCGGACACGAATTTTAGTGTATATATGTTTATCGTAGTTCTCCTCTCAGCCCGACTGTGACCACAGAACATTACTCCTAGCTTATTCTACTATTAAAACTAAAAGATATTTATAAAAGATCTGTTTCCAAGCATTCCGAAAGTCAAAACTGTGCAAAAACTTCGAATCCCCCTTTTTTTGCCCCCCCCCTCCCCAGCCAAAACTTGTTGTGGTGTATAACACAGCAGTTTTCAGTTAAAGCTTATAAAATTTAATAGTAATGCTTTCTGCATTACCCAAAGCCAAGTATTAAACTTTAACAAGAGCCTATTCACGTTGCAAACATGTAAATATCCATTCCATAGTCTATATTTCAAAGTAAAGGCCTATTTTCCCAAAGTTCAATTGAGTGAAACTCAAAACAGGCCCGTCTTTACATGTCTTTACTCCTTCAAACGGCTCTGCACCCAATCCCTTTGTTCAACCGACTTCTCCTCCCACTTTCCATTGTTCTCAAGGCCCTCAGTCAATCAGACCCCGTAGCTCCTCTGCCTGTCCGCGCGAACTTGCGGTTATGCGTATAAAACCCCAGCCCCAGAACTCAATCGTTAGCACAGCTCACAGATCTCTCAAGCTAGAAGTGTCACGCCAGTCGGGAGTGGAGACGTCACGTCCGTAGGATGCCATGCCGGGCAAAATGGCAGTGGTTCGTATGTTTGTAAGTTAGCTTTTGAAAATGTAATTTAGGACCCCCCCCCCCCAAGTCTAAATTCATAGTTTAAACTTTAACTTAAAACTCTCTAGCTTAAAGGAAATTATGGTGGTGACGCCTGTAGCGACATCTTAGGTTCTCTCACCCCATAACGTCAGAGTGGATCTCTTACTAAAAACCAAATTTTTTCTTATTTGTTTTAAATGTAACTTTAATCCAAATAACTGACGGTTTGATCTTTGTGTGGGATTCATTGGTTATTCACTCCAGACGGACTTTATAAGTAGCCGCGGCTTTTATAATTTGAGGAGTTGACTTCGAAACAGCAACTCTGGGAGGTTTAAGGCTGTGTTTTATCACTTAGAAACAAAACTGTTAAACGGTTGATCTTTCATGCGTGTTTGAAACATACTGTTTAATAGACTGTAACCAGCCTGGGCTGTTCAGTCTTGCGGACGACTCAAGTGAGCGTTCAGTATTGCTTTTTCTAATCGAAATTTTGATTGATTCTTTATCCAAAACACTAGTGTCGTTTTGATGTAACGTGAGAATAACGAAATGTAAATTCAAACTTTGTGCTTTTGAATACTTTATTTCAAAAGCTTTTCGTGCAAACTAAATGTAAAGTGTGCTTTTCATTCCCTGTTGTTATAATAAAACCAGGAGTTTTAAACTTCAGTTCGTTTGCTAGTTGATTAATTGTTTAAGTGTAAAATAAATATGTAGCCCATCTTTAATTTTAGCTCTTAATAAACAGTTAAAATCCATCGCTGGTGGTAGTGAAATACCAGCAATATTAAGGTTAGGCCCCCTTTAATTAGGACCCGACGCTCCATCCCCCATGCTGGGACTGTAGCCCATGCTGTGCTTATGCCATAAAAGTCGTTATAATCACCGCAACACCTTAAGCTGAATCTCCGTGTCAAACCAGGAAACCGGGGGCGTTACAAGCACCTGAGCCGTCGTAGCGTCCGCCGTTACACTGGTGGCAGCGGTGGGATGAACAGGTGCTGTTCCCGTCAAGCGTTTCCCCCCTGCCATACTACAACCCAAAAACCTAGAAGGATGCAAGCCACTTCCAACTAGACGTCCGTGGTCCCGACAAAACGGCCACGAAGCAGATGCCTGTGACTACGTTACACAAAGTCACGAAGCAGATGGTACTAAAGCTATAAAATAGTACAACCACCGCCCAACAGCCCCAACAACTGCCGGCGCCAGGAAGCAACAGCTGCCGCCTCCAGTAGACGTCCACCTGCCGTGAGATGCCTCTACCCCAACCGATGCTGTAGGAGAAACAGTCTTCAACAAGAACCAGGTGCTCCGTTCAGCCAAGACGTGGAATTTGCGTGTGCCCACCAAGGTCCAGGTGGATTAGACCGCCAGAGACGTTCCAATTCATACTTCAGTGCCGAACTTTCCGTACTGCGATGGAGACAGGAAGGACAGACTGACCGTACAGTGATTGTACAAAATTTGGGTGAGTGTACAATGTACATGAGATATGCTTAGAGGCCGCCAAGCCGAGTGTTGTAGTTGATAGCATTTATGCAATTTAGCTATTCATATACCAGAGTGCTGGAGGTTCTTGGAAGTGTATTTTTTATGTGCAATCTTACTGGATTTGGGAGAGAAGTTTTTTTTAGTAATTCGCTCTGCTCAAACTTAACGATAAATTTTATGCGGCTGCATTTAATTTTTGTTTCATTCATAAAAGCCTTATTTTGAAACCACGTTAAAAGTTAAACCTAAAAATGTCCGAAATGGAAAAATTAGAAGAAATCATTCGTGATTTACAAAACAGAGACCTCAAAAAGGCTTGTTTAAACTTAGGCTTTACCGTTAGCGAGTCTAGAGTCGAGTCACAGAAAATCTTACGAGAAGATGGCAAATTAGATTTAGACGAACTCTCTAATGCACTAGCAAGCGCTATTGAAAGGAGAGAAGCTATCCTTTTCACAAAAAAAGAATTAGCCGTTAAGAAAAACGAACTTTTTCTGAAAGCAGAAGAATTAAAGTTAAGAGCCCTAGAAACGGCGGATGCAGAAAAACGCCGGGCTCATGAATTAGCTCTTAAAGATCAAGAGGCTCAAATTCGAGACCGAGAAGCCTTGCTTAAAACCCAAGAAAGGGACCGAGAAGCCTTGATTAAAACCCAAGAAAGGGACCAAGAAGCCCAAATTAACGATCGTGCTAGTGCAATGGAACTAGCCAAACTAGACAAGCAGTTAGAACTAGCAAAGCTAAACGCTGCTTCCTTAAATCTTAACCCTGCTCCAATCGGAACTAATGGCGCTCCCCCAGCTCCCCAAAATCCAGTTGCAAAACATGGTAAAATTGCCGACGTCGTTTGTTTGGTAAATAGGTGGACGCCCAAAACTGAAATCAACAGTTTCCTTAAGATTTTTGAACGGACCATGATTAGTCAGAAAATTCCTAAAGATCAATGGATCACGGGACTCCAACCCCTCGTCGGTGAGGTTTTAATTAAAGTTTGTAATCAGTTATCTGACACAGAAATGCAGGACTATGAATTAGTCAAAAATAAATTGCTTGCCCGTTTTGTACAGACTAAGGAGTCTTTGCAAACCCAGTTTCGTTCATTGGAGAAAAAACCGGAAATGCAATACCATGATCATGCGTTTGAGTTAGAAACTCTTTTCTCTCGTTGGTTAGCTTTAGCGAAGGTTAACCGGGACTATGACAACCTTGTCAATTTAGTGCTTTTGGAACAATTCTACAAAGCTTGTCCTACCCAACTTAGGAAATGGATCCCGGATCAAATTAAGTTAGGGACTCTGGCCGAAGCGGCTCGCTATGTGATGAATGCACTACTCGAAATAAGCAGATTTCTAGTGACGCTGCTTCTCGTCCTGTCAAAGCATCAACTCCTGCTGCTACGACAGCCCAAGGTTCTAAACCTTCCAACCAACAACGTGGTAACAACAATCGTAACCACAATAGGGCGGCTAAACCGGCTGGTACCGCCGAGGTGAAAACTGACCCCCTAAGTGGAAGTTCAGCCACCTCCAACCACTCAAATCCTGAGTTTGACAAGCCACGTATTACTGGCAATTGTTATTATTGTAATAAATCCGGACATAGACGCAGTGAATGTCGTATTCGAATAACTGACAAAAAGGCCGCAGCCTCCGCTGATTGTAATTTTATCAGTCATGCCCCACCCGAAATGGTTTTGTCAAAACACATTCATGAATGGTCCGTGAACGGCCAAAAGTGTCTCGTTTTACGCGACACTGGTTCTACGCACGATGTAATCGCTCGTCAACTCGTAAAACCCGACCAGTTTACTGGCGAGTATACGCATTGTCATAATGCTTTAACCGACAAGACTACCGCACATGCTATAGCCTTAATTGAGGTTCAGACCCCCTACGGAGCTATCCAAACAGAAGCTCTCGTTTCGGACCACGTGGGCCCGCATTTCAGAATGTTGCTCGGCGTGCCATCACAAACTGTGTTAGAGGAAAAAGGACTTGTTTCCCTCCCCACTTACGTGAACGCAGTCACCCGTGCCTAAGCACGTGCCAACGATCAGCTCCCTCTCTTACGCCCTAATTACCGTGAGAGCCAGACTGATAGCGACGAGTCAGACAGTGACTCATGTGAGGTTACTCCACCGGCCGTAACAGAAGGTTTTGTCAGCCGCAAACAAAACGATTAGGACGAGGCGATTTTAGGTCCTCAAACTGAGCAGTTTACACAGCTCCTCAACATTGACAAAACAGAGTTTTTAAAACTCCAGCGTAAATGCCCAACTTTACAATTATGTTGGAAGTATGCTGAGCTACCTGAAAGCCAGCAGGACGAATACAAGTTGTTTTTCGTTGATCACGATTTGTTTTTTCGCAAACCTTTTCGCCCTGAGGGAAGGCCGCTAATCAACAGGCAACTAGTTCTTCCCCAGGACTGTAGAAATTTGGTTCTAAGCACTGCACATGCTAATGCATGGGCTGGCCACTTAGGGCGTTCTAAAACGAAAGAAAGAGTGCTTACACATTTTTACTGGCCCAAATGTTTTAGCGACATTGAGCAATTTGTTTTAACTTGTTTAACCTGCCAGAAAAATGGTAAATCTGGACAGAAGTTTGTTTTCCCTATGGTGCTAATGCCCATGGATGGGGAGCCCTTTAATAATTTTATTGTAGATATTGTAGGCCCCATCAGACCCTCTAGTAGAGGTGGTTTTAAATATGTTCTATCTCTCCTTGATCCGGCAACAAAGTTTCCCGAGGCCGTGCCCCTTAAAGAGGCCAACAGTCAAAGTGTTGTAGAAGCCCTCCTCGGCAACTTTTCGAGGTTAGACTTCCCCTCCGAATTACAATCGGACCTAGGCTCCGTTTTCGTAAGTGAGCTCACCACTTTATTCCTTGAAAAATGTGGAATTAAATGTGTTAATTCAAGGGTGAATCATCCACAGTCCAACAGCGTGGAGAGATTTCACAGAACCCTCAAAGCGGTGCTGAGAGCGGTTTGCCACGAGCATCCCCAAGACTGGGAAAGATGCCTCCCGGTGCTATGTTTGCACTACGTACTGCTCCACACGAGAGTACTGGATTTTTACCTGCTGAAATGGTGTAAGGCCGGAACTTGAAAGGCCCTCTCGAGCTTGTCAAAAGCCAATGGGTTGAACCCGACGTTCACCCATCCGTCATTGAGTACATCCTGGATTTACTTCAGAGGTTCAAATACTCACAGGAACTCTCACAAGAAAATATTGTGAAGAGCCAGCAGAAAAACAAAACCTAGTATGATCGCAAGGCAGTTGAACGTAAGTTCAAAGAAGGTGATAAGTTCTAATCCTTAAACCTGACAGGGCCAATAAGTTAGAAATTTATTGGGATGGACCCTGTGATGTGATAAAACGCTTATCAGATACAAATTATCTTGTTAAGAAGTCCCATGGTTCTCAAAAGGAGACCATATATCACATTAACTTGTTAAAGCCTTATCTGCTTAGGGAAGGGTTGAGCAATCACTCCCACAATGACGAACGTGAGTTTACTCACCACGACCATGTATGGACAGGCAAACCTGGTGATGGCTTCATCTTAATTCCAAAGAAGCCATGAGTCTTTTCAAAAAGACAGGTGATTTATCAGAGTCGCAAAAATCCGACTAGCTGAAAATCTTTGACCAGGTAGATGGTGTTTTTTCTACTCTGCCGGGTCGTACCAACATTGTCACCCACGACGTGGAATTGATTGACACTCAGGTGAAGCCTTGTAAATATTACAGGGATGCCAAGTTCGAATGTGACTTAATAGTGACAGAGATCCAACATATGTTAGATCTGGGCTTAATTGTAGAAACGGATTCCCCCCATGGATCCCCCATGATTATTGTACAAAAAGAAGACGCCAGCCCTCGTCCTGTAGCTGACTACCGTGAGCTGAACAACAATACGGTAACTAAAGATTACCCAATTCCCAACATTGAGGAATGTATTGAACGTGCAGCCAAGTGGAAATACATTTCCATTTTCGATCTTAACCGTGGATTTTGGCAAGTGCGCTTGACGCCACAGGCTTCAATGGCCGCCACTATCACTACCCCCATAGGGAAATTTGCTCCCCTAATGATGAATATGGGGTTGAAAAACGCTCCATTTTGCTTTTAGAAGCTCATGGACAATGTCACTCGTGGCATGGAGGAGTATGTCACTCCTTTTCAGGATGACACCGCCGTTGGTGCCGAAACGTGGCATCAACATCTCGACAATGTCTTTAATTTTCTCTTTGCTGTCAAGAAGGCCGGGTTAACGGTAAACGCCAAAAAATCGCAGGTCGCTTGCAGCAAAGCTACTTTTCTTGGTCACGAAGTGGGCAATGGAACTCGCACTCCCTCAGAAGTGAAAGGTTTGGCCGTCCAAAAATTTGTGCGGCCACGAACTAAGAAAGATGTCCGTTCCTTCCTTGGTTTGGTTGGTTACTACCAATGCTACATTCCCCACTATTCCGAAATATGTGCAAGACTCTCTTACAGACTCTCTGAAAAAGGATGCACCTGATCCCGTTTCATGGGACGATTCAAAGCAAACTGCCTTTGAAACATTGAAAACCGCCTTAGTGATGTTTCCCATCCTAAGAGCCCCCGACTTCAACCAAACCTTCATCCTCAATGCGATTGTTCCGACCGTGGCATGGGCTGCGTGTTGTGCCAACAATTTGGTGAAGATGAACACCCCTGCCTTTATGTTTCACGTAAATTAACAGCCCGTGAGCAAAATTACGGGACGACAGAAAAAGAATGTGCTTGTCTGATCTGGTCTGTTGCTAAATTACGGCCCTACATCTATGGGACAAAATTTATCATAGAATCAGATCACAACCCTCTTCACTGGCTCAAGCAAATGTCTTGGAAAAATCCCAGGTCGCTTAGGTTGAGCCTCAGTCATCCCAGATAAAAAAAATGACTAAACTTGAGTAGAGGCAGAATCCGTACGGGACATATTACCAGAGCAGTAGATGGCCTCATTTATTTGTTATAACGAAACAACAAACTTAAACTTGTACTTTTACGTTAAAACTAGTGTCTTTCTTGATAAATATCTTCTTGCCCCATTCTCAAATACTTGTACGATATTCCTGCACCAAGCAGCGCGGACAGTATTTAGTTAATGGTTGCAGAAACAGTAAATTTTAACTTGTAACTTTTAATTTGCTTAAAGTTCTCTGAGCCACAAAAAAGTTGGTCCCTCCAAAAACACAAAATGGCAAAGTCAACATTTATGTAAACAGTGTATTTTATTTCATGTCAATTTTTGAATATTTTGGGGGTCTTGTGTGTATTGCATATCTTGTGTGCACTAACCCTTATATTCTAGCTTTTATTCCAAGTTCTCAGGAACCCCGAATAAAATACGGCGTTAGGGGGCGTGTAAACATGGACCGCCGAAAAACGCTCGTTTTTCGAAACTTGCAATTTTTTTTCTTTGAGCGCCCCAAATGCCTCGATGAGGCAAATCTCGCCGTTTTTTCAATAATGGACCAAATCGGTCAAAATTGTCAACATCAATAACCTGTCCTATTACAAGCCTCTTGGGGAAGCCCAAATTCGAACTTTCCATCTAGAAGATCCTCAAATCTCCATTTGAATATCGACCAAAACCCCCAGCAGCGCTCCTTCATCATGGCCGCCATTGTTGAAACTTGTATTTATGTATTTTGATTTTATAACTCCTATTTTCGGGCATAAAGCCCACAAACACTAACTTAGTTGCATTTTAGGAGGGGCTTCCTCTGTGAAGGTACTAAACCTCGATCTTATGTACAGACAACTATTTTTAAAGTGTGATATTTATTATTGTGTTTGAACGATCGCAACTGCTATGAAAAATGTCCACTTAGATCAAACATTGTCCTTTAACTTTAAGGTTAAACCTCCAATTTAACTTCATGCGTTTTAGCATACAACTAAGCTAGACTATTTATTCATTTATTTAACTTTTTATAAAAATCTTTTGCCCCCAGAAACGCTGCCATTAGTTCACGTAATTAGACATCGGCATTCTACCGGACACACCCGACTGTGACCACCAGAACATTACTCCTAGCTTATTCTACTATTAAAACTAAAAGATATTTATAAAAGATCTGTTTCCCAGCATTCCGAAAGTCAAAACTGTACAAAAACTTCGAATCCCCCTTTTTCTGCCCCCCTCCCCAGCCAAAACTAGCTGTGGTGTATAACACTGCAGTTTTCAGTTAAACCTTATTAAATTTAATAGTAATGCTTTGTGCATTACCCCAACTCAAGCATTAAGCTTTACCCAGAGCCCACTCGCGTTGCAAACATGTAAATATTTATTCTATAGTCAATGTTTCAAACTAAAGGCCTATTTTCCCAAACTTCAATTGAGTGAAACTCAAAACAGGCCCGTCTTTACATGTCTTTACTCCTTCAAACGGCTCTGACCCAGTCCCTTTGTTCAGCCGACTTCTCTTCCCACTTTCCATTGTTCTTAAGGCCCTCAGCCAATCAGACCCCGTAGCTCCCCTGCCCGTCCGCGCGAACTTCCGGTTATGTGTATAAAACCCCAGCCCCAGAACGCAATCGTTAGCACAGCTCACAGATCTCTCAAGCTAGAAGGGTCACACCAGTCGGGAATGGAGACGTCACGTCCGTAGGATGCCATGCCGGGCAAAATGGCAGTGGTTCGTATGTTTGTAAGTTAGCTTTTGAAAATTTAATTTAGGACCCCCCAAGTCTAAATTCATAGTTTAAACTTTAACTTAAAACTCTCTACTTTAGAGGAAATTATGGTGGTGACACCTGTAGCGGCATCTTACGTTCTCTCACCCCATAACGTCAGAGTGGGTCTCTTACTAAAAACCAAATTTTTTCTTATTTGTTTTAAATGTAACTTTAATCCAAATAACTGACGGTTTGATCTTTGTGTGGGATTCATTGGTTATTCACTCCAGACGTACTTTATAAGTAGCCACGGCTTTTATAATTTGAGGAGTTGACTTCGAAACAGCAACTCTGGGAGGTTTAAGGCTCTGTTTTATCACTATAAAACAAAACTGTGAAACGGTTGATCTTTCATGCGTGTTTGAAACATACTGTTTGATAGACTGTAACCAGCCTGGGCTGTTCAGTCTTGCGGACGACTCAAGTGAGCGTTCAGTATTGCTTTTTCTAATCGAAATTTTGATTGATTGTTTATCCAAAACACAAGTGTCATTTTGAAGTAACGTGAGAATTACGAAATGTAACTTGAAACTTTGTGCTTTTAAATACTTTATTTCAAAAGCTTTCCGTGCAAACTAAATGTAAAGTGTGCTTTTCATTCCCTGTTGTTATAATAAAACCAGGAGTTTTAAACTTCAGTTCGTTTGCTAGTTCATTAATTGTTTAAGTGTAAAATAAATATGTAGCCCATCTTTAATTTTAGCTCTTGATAAACAGTTAAAATCCATCGCTGGTGGCAGTGAAATACCAGCAGTATTAAGGTTAGGACCCCTTTAATTAGGACCCGACGCTCCATCCCCCATGCTGGAACTGTAGCCCATGCTGTGCTTATGCCATAAAAGTCGTTATAATCACTGCAACACCTTAAGCTGAATCTCCGTGTCAAACCAGGAAACCGGGGGCGTTACAAGCACCTGAGCCGTTGTAGCGTCCACCGTTACAACGTGCAGTCGTCGCAGACGTCCGCCCCCTCCCTCACCCATATATACCACCAGCCCTGCATTCCCATGGTTAGCACAGCCCCGAGCGCTGCTCGGGTGAGCACAGCTCACAGATCTCAGACTAGGAGGTGGTCACGCCGATCGGGATAGGAACGATGCCGTCCGAAAGTTGCCATGACGGGCACTATGGTTGTGGTTCGTATCATGTAGTTTAAAATAGAAAGTTTTTATTTAGGACCCCCAAATCTAAATTCATAGTTTAATTTTAAAGACAACTCTGAGTTTGATAAATTTATGATTTAACTTCGTACATCGGCAGTTTCTGAACTTGGTTAGTCATAAACGTCAGGGTGGTTCCCTTCCTAAAAAAGTCTATCTTACTTAATTAAAGAATTTAGTTTAAGTGAAAGTCCTGCTTAAATTACTAGTGCTCCCGTTCAGCCGATCTAGTTCAGATTTAACTGGCACTTTAGTTGAGTTTGTGCGAAAACAACATACTGTAGGCCTAATTGTAACTTGCGGCTGCTTTTTATATTAGGAGGTTGAAACATACCTGAATGAACTTTCTTGATGTAAAGATTGCTATTTTCTAAACGCTTTGTTCGTTGTTGAATTTATAAATGTAAATTCGTTGCTTTACTTAAAGCTTTCAGTTGTCAAAACTCGTGTGAAAATGTAAAGTGTTTTTTTTATATTTTGTCTAACTGCATAAATACAACCAAGAGTTTTAAACGTCAGTTGTTTTTACCCCGTTATTAATTGTAGAGTTAAAATATTACGTAAATCCCCTTTTATTCTTAACTCAGGATTTTGCTGCAATTAATATCACTCCACCTGGTGGCAGCGCGTACCGTGTAAATTAGTACTTGTTAGCCTATTTAATTTGATAGGATATTGTCGCTCCGTTCCCTACATCGGGCCATAGCCACGACTGTACTTTGATAAACCAACAAATCACCGAAAGTATTATTTTAAACAAGACCGAAGTCTACCTGATGTCGGGGAAGTTACAAGCACCTCAGCCATCGTAGCATCCGCCGTTACAGGTGTGACAGGCTCAGGAACAATTTGACTATATCGAATGATACCATCACTTCGTCCTCTAAAAGAACACAAGATCCTTCAACTCATCAAGCAAGTCTTCAGTCTTCTTTAGTCTGCTAGGTCCGTTCACATACTTTTTTAGCCTTTCCGCCACGGTCCAGTCTAGCTTTTGAACCATCCCCCCTTTAGCAGATGTTATGAGCCGAAGGGGGGCTCCCTCTTTGTGGGTCTTGACTTGAGCGAAAATCGTAGGTAGGCGCTGCGGGGCCTTTGGTGTCAGCTCATTCAGTTCTTCCTTGGAAATGTGCCCTTCACTTTTCAACCTATTTAAGCTTAACACAAAGTCCAACATCGGTCCGTTGCCTAATTGCTTCTCCGTCTTCCGGTACATTCCAGAGTCTTCAATGTCTCTCACCACCCTGGCATCATGATCATGCCTCACTAGCACCACTGTCAAATTCGCCTTGTCAACCTTGTACAAAGAAGGGAGTACAAAGAAGAAAGCTCAAGTGACAAGTAGACGAGTGACTCAAACAGCTAGGGATGAAGAGTCTATGAAGAGTGTGTTGAATACCAGAAAAGGGGTGTATAGAGTACCATGCAATGGATGTGGCACCGTGTATGTGGGTGAAACGAGGAAAGGAGTGAAGACTCGGCTAGGCCAGCATATGGGCAATGTTAGGAATGAGGCGGAAGATTACGGAATTGCAGCCCATTGTACTGCCACACAGCATGAGATTGGTTGGGAAAGAACAGAAACGCTTATCCATTCTAATTCGGCACGGGACAATCATCTTCATTGCCTCGAATCTATAGCCATCCAACAGCATGAAAAGAATGGGATCCCCCTTATGAATATCCAGGGCCCATCACACCCCAACGTGGGACACTTAGTAGGAAAAGACTTAGGAGAGAGGTTGGCGCACAAGTGGAGAATCGTCAGAGGCCAGATTGGCCCTATACCTCGCAAGTATGGGAGGCCACAATGTAGGCCATGCCTTGCAAATACTGAAGGCTGTGATAACTGCTAAATTAAAATCCAAGCAACTGACAACAAGCAAGGATGTGACAGAAGACCTAAATTGAACTTTGGAGGGCCTGATGAAGAAGTAGGGATACTGTTGAAAATTAGCAAGACTGTGAGAGTGACTTCTTTGTGAAAATAAGCGATCATGGAGGAAATAAGCCATTTGACAGTTGGATTTGAATTTCACAGTAGTTCTATTAACAATGTTTTTAGTGTTATAATTATCAGCGGATAATTAGGTTTGATGTAGACGGGTACTTTTCATGACATTTGCGGTCGACAAATACAATAAAAATATCACACTAAAATGTCTGTATCCACATGTATATGAGGTTAAGTACCTTTAGGCAGCCCCTCCTATTTACAAGACTAAGCTAGTGTTTGTAGGCTTTAAGCCTAAAAGGAAATCAGGGAAAATAATCATAAATATTCATGGTTTCCAGAAGCTACGACGACCGGAAATGTGAGCGCTACGGCTCAGTTTGGACACATTTTCAAAAGGCTGTAGTGGAAGAACCAGAGGGATTTTTAGAGTTCTGTTTCCGTGGTAGTAAAGTTTTAATATGTAGCTATTAAATGGTGAAAACGGTGGTCGATTTGAGCAAAGTCTTGGAGAAAAGTCCAACAGAAGACGGACATCTTTTGGAGGTGTGTGTGTGGGGGGGGGACTTGAAGTGTGGAGCTTTGAGTTTCAGAGTGTCCGTGAAGCGAAAATGATGGTTTCCCCGAGGTTTTTGATAGTTGGAGTCCAGGTATCCACTCCAATGCTGTTTTTTTCGGTAAACCGACTTTACACTAGGTCCACCAGAGGGGAGGCGGGGCGGGTGATGGTAATGTATATTTTCGTATAGGCAATAAAACTAAAATCAACCAGGTGCAGGCCCTGGTATTTTAGTCTTTTTATAGCCGACGAAAATATACATTACCTATTTCTTCCTTTAGCAAACTTCGTCACCTAGGTGGTGGGGTAGGTTCAGGAGACCCGCGTTACGAGCCGGCGATCTCTCGGAACGTATCCTGGTGAAGACAACCGATAGTGCTACAACCCATAGCTCCGGGAACCACAGTTCCATGAAGCGGAATAGTCTGGAGTGTTTGTTCAAAGTTTTAACATAATCGTGACAGAGTGGTCCAAAGCATGAAACTTGGCCAGATGACTAAGATGAACCTAGGAAATCATCTCAGAAGGGGTGCCACCGAATACCGGTAATACTTCCGGTTTGGCAGGCATTTAAAGATGGCCGCTCGCTGCATTGAAATAAAAAAATTACAATATCTTTTGTTCTATTGGCTCGATTGTAACAAAATTTGCACTAAATTAAAGCCCTTGGAATAAAGAACAAATATTAATAATGTACCATGACTATGACCTTAACTATAAAAACCTATCGTCAAAATGTAAAAGAATGAAAAATTAGGCCAAACTCAACCGACATTTTGTAATGTCCACCTTACATCGCTGAAGATATCATCTAAAATCATAAGAAATAAAATTTGACCGATTAAAATACCTTCATTTTGATACCAAATTTATTAAAATCGGACACAGAGAACTAAAGATATTTCAATTTCAAGTAAGCAACGTTTTGCTTCCTGATAACAAATGAAGCATAAGCTGTGATTTGTGGTGTCACCAAAACGAAAAAGAATCACAGCTATTAGGTAGGCTAGTATGACGTCATTCTAGTGTGACATAAAATGAAAGGGCATCATCCACCCCCCCCCCACCCTTACAGCAGGCGTAGAAAGACTAAAATTGCAGGCCCTGCACCTGCTTAATTTTAGTTTTTATTGCCTAAAAGAAAATTCACATTACCTGTTTTTATAGTTTCCCTCCTTTTGAGCTTTAAGTCTCCTAGAAGCTTAAAAGTTGGCTTCTTAGCCGGGCTTGTACTACTGCGCATGCGCAGGATTGCGCTGGCTATATATACTCGGCACAGCTGTCCGATGGCATTATTTCTCCTCATCCAGAACCTAGACTACGGAGGGGAGGCCTGGGTGGGACTGAAGGTAATGTATATTTTCGGTTAGGCAATAAAAACTAAAATTAAGTAGGTGCAGGGCCTGCAATTTTAGTCTTTTTATGGCCGTAGAAAATTTCCATTACCTGTTTTTTATAGCGGACTTTGTCACCTCGGAGGAGGGCTAGGTTCGCTTTCCCCTCATGTACAAGCCGGCATCCCCGGGAACTAATCCCTGGCGAAGACAACCCTGAGTCCTAGACCAATTTCACTAACGGCCGAAACTATTCACGGACTGCGGAGCAATCCGCTCTTTCGGAAAGGGTTACATCCTAAGTGAGGTCAGGCAGTGCAGTAATTTGTCATAATCTAGTAATGGTTAAGGAAGCAGAAGAAGGAACCGCATGCAGGGGTCTTAACACCGTGGGGTACAAGATAGGAAATCAGAAAAAAATACCGAAATTGCCTACCTTGCTGGGAAGATAATGCTCCCATTTGTGAGACGGACAGGCGGATGGTGCGTGGCGTTGCAAGAGGTACTGGCAGAAGTGAGGATCGGATACCTTCCGTAGTACGGACAATGGAAGGCATGTGAAGCGGATAGGCGGTGACGAATGTTTCTGTAGATCAGTGTACGTGAAGAGTGGATGATGTCCGAACTATGGATGATGGAGAAAGGGAATGCATGATGGGACGAACTGTAGCGGATGCAAGAGGCGGACGGTGTCTGTAAGGTGGATCATGGAAAACACAAGAGGTGGAACTTATTTTCGGAGTTGAATCAAAATGCAGACAGCTGGACAGTGATTTTTCTGAGGTGTCGATTCTCAATTTCTTTTCGTGCGAAGTCGCATTTGGATTCGATCTGTGCGCTTAGTCTAACCTGGTGGTTTGGGCTGATGAGCTTTGCTATTTCCTTTCTCAATCGGCCTTCTTCCTTCTTGAGTGTATTTATAGTACGATGGCACTCAGTAATATGTTCGGACGTGAATAAATGGGTGGCATGAGCAGCTATATTTTTATTACGATGCAATTCGGTTTTTGGCTAACCAGTCATTGATTTCGTGTAGAGCTCTTCTCTCTTACATGCAAGGTTGAACTTTAAATGTTGTATAAATGTGGAAATATGCAAGCACGTTTTTCAAGTTTCTTGACAATATTTACGGTTGAAGAGGGGTACGCTCTCTTGAGAATTCTGAATCTGACAGGCTCATTTTACTTGGCTTGACTTCCAAATTTTGAAGAAACAATAACGCTTACGCCAACTTGAAGTTTCAGACTGCTTTTGTACTGCGAATTTTCGGCAGGATTTAGTTTTTCAACTAGGTCTTCCGCCTTCATCAGGCACTGGTTGATTAGCACACTAACGTAACATCACTAAGATTTAAAAAACTTGTAGTGGGGCCAACTGCCAGTTACGTTGACAGTGCCTCCCTCTCTAGGTGGTGGTGGAGGGAGGTAGGCTTTCCACATATAAGAGAAGCCAGAGGTGAGCTCCGGCGTGATAATATTGGTTATTCCTTTATGTGCGGGTTCTTGGATATTGATGCGTTTCACATGAGAAACTGAATAGCAAGGCATTCGAGGGCTCACAGGTGTGGCTCGAAGTGTGTGTTTGATTTGAGTATCATTTTGGTTTTTTCCCAAGCTATAAAGCGGCGATGGTGGGCAGCAGAGACAAAAGAGAAACAGAAAGACAAGAAGAGAGAGAGAGAAAAGAAGAGAAGAAGAAGAGAGGAAGAGAGAGAGGAAGAGAAAGAGAGAGAGAGAGGGAGAGAGAAAGACTTTCCTTCGTCTAGCAGTAAATTAGATCAGCAGCCTAGTATCCCTGAAACACCACTGTCATGAGACTGTGATTGTGCTCCAGGATCACTGCTGTGACTGGGGTTGGAGCTAACGATCTACTGTCGACGTGCCATTAAGCCTCATCCAGTTCCCCTCCCCTCACCCCATAACCTCGTCACCTTGAAGTACCTCAACATTCCAGTGGCCATCGGCTGCATACTGCTACCGTCTCCTCCCCGACCTGCAGTCAATCAGTAGCTGGTGTGATCATGGGCTGTAAACGCGGTCTCGTATCAGATGCTCGTGGTGAGGATACCTTAACACCACCGAAGAAAAAACCTGAGGGCAGAATTCTTCCACACCAGAAGAAAATCGTCTATATGGCGATTACGAATTAAAATTGTAAACATTGTATATTATTCTTTGAGGCATAAAGCCAAAACACTTTTCCAGCTTAGCTATGTTGTAGATGGAAAACACACGATATTTTTTTATTTGTAACAGGTTATGACTTTGAGTATTTATGAAAAATGTCCGATGTTCAAACCAGTTTAAAACTAACCTAAACTGCGATATAGCCTTTTAAAAACTAGCTGGAACATTTAGTCTTTTTATTTGTGCACTTAATGCATTTTGGTAAACTTAAATTCTTGCCATGAACCCTACCGGAGCTCCAATGTTTATGTTTATCTATTTTCAACGGACCCAGTGTATGATTTTATGTTTATTTTTTATAGCATCTCCATCCAAACTCCGACCGTAGTGAACCTCTAAAAACGTAAACAAACTAGCTTTCCTTCGTTAAAAACATGCATTGTAAATAGCAGTTTCATTCCCAAAGTCAAATAATTATTCTGTGCATTACACTTCTTCCCCCCCCTCCTTCAATAGTTGCGATGCATAACATCGTAGTTTATTTAATAGGCCTAAAAATCACGTTGTTATGAGTTTTAAACTCACTGCACTTCCATGCCAGGTCTCTAATTGTTTACAAAGCCTTTAAAATTCCTTTGTTGACTCAGCTCCTTCAATACCGTAGCCGTAAACACACGGAGTCAGCACCCAACGCATTGAGAGCAGCCTCGCTACCCTGCCGTCCGCGCTGTCATGGCCGACTTCCGGTAGCGACAGCTCGGCCGGTTTGGGTCAGTCTCCTCCTCCTCCAAGTGTCCACCTCTTCCCCACTCGCCCCCTCCGTCGCTCTCCTACAGGTCCGCGCTAACCCTCTACCTGCCTGCCAAGCAGAAGGCATAAAAACCCCGACGCAGTAGAGTTTCGTTAACACAGCACAGCTCAGGATTCTCAAAGCTAGAGGTCGCTATGCCGGTCGGGAGTGGAGATGCCGCGGTCCGATTGTTGCCATGCCGGGCAAAAGTAGTGGTTCGTATTGTACTTAGCTTAACTTTAAAAGTTTATTTTTTGGACTCTATATTCAAAATTTATAGTTTAATTTTAAACTTAACCTCGTAGCTTTAGTAGTTAATTTTATGGTGCGTCAAGCCAAACGGCATTTCAGACGTTGTCGGCCGTAATTTAAGGGTTCACGGTCCCTTACTAAAAACCAGCTTTTTTTTATTATGATTTTTTAAATGCAGTTTAAAGTAAACAAAGGACGGTTTATCTTCGTGGGGTTTCCATTGATTAATCGCTCGGATCGACTTTATAGGTAGCTGCGGCTTCTGTAATTTAAGGAGTTGACTTATCAACAGCAACTCTAGGAGGTTTAATGCTTTGTTAATTCACGTAGATACATAACTGTAAAACAGGTCTACTAAGTCAGCCGAGGCTGTTTGTAATTTAGAGGGCTCTTTTGCGAAATCCCCTTGTGCCTAATCAAACTCACTATTTCTATTTGAAATTGTTTTGTGAACATAGCATTTGTTCAAGTTGAATTTAATGTAAATTCCCCGTTATTTATAAACTAAGTCCAGTTGTAAATTTGCCAAATGTAAATGTAAAGTGCGGTCATTTTAACATGTTTGTTTAAAATAAAAACCAGGAGTTTTAAACGTCCGACGGCTTGTTCGTTCGTTGTTTTGCTAGAAGTTAGTATTTAAGACAATTCTCTTCAAATTTAACTTGGCTAGCCTAATTCCCACCTTGGTGGCAGCGTTACCCACTATTTATTCACTAGTCAGGTCTTAGATTAGGACTTCAATGCTCCATTCCCTACATCGGGACAGTAGCACTTGTGCTGTTTAACCGAAAAAGTATTCGAAAGCAACACGGAGTGAAAGATAGTAAGATCCAGTTACGCGACCGGCGATGCTACAAGCACCTACCCCGTCGTAGCACCCGGCGTTACAGGGGCGAAAGTCTAACGTAGATATGGGGTGGGGGGCATATTGATTTTTTTCGTACAGTTCAGATAGGTGGGTAGGATCTCACTACGAAACTTTAGCACCCACTAGTGGTAATTATGTGTAAATTGACTTTATTGCATGTCTGTTGTTGTTGAAGCCTAGTTAGGCTAGGTCTGGTTAGGTTGGGTTATGTTAGGTTAGGTTAGGTGATTAAATGGTCTTTTATCTGCACGCTGCTGGGCTGCATAGAGAGATATGCAGCGAGTTTTACTTAACTATTTACGAAAAAAAATTATGCGGGCGGGGAGTGGGAACACTGAGGAAGAATCTACATATGCTTCGTTCGGTGGGAGGTGGGGAGAGGACGAAAGGTTGATTACATAAGTGGAGCAGAAGTAGTACATCGTAGCAAAGTTTCGTCGTAGTAAAATAAAAAAAAAACTTTTGAAGAAAGACGATGCAGGGAACGTGTGGGGGAAAGGGTGAAGTGAACATTGGCTGGGTGACAATTATTATTGGACACATTTTAGGTACTTTGAAATGTCTTTATCGCAGTCAGTGAAGGACAAAAAAAGAAAAAAGCATTTAAATAATTTTAGAATGTGGAGAGGGAGAATCTTGACACGCAAACTAAATTCCACAGGTGGATACTGCGACAGGTTTTCAAACCTAAAACAGTGGATTCTGATAAAAGGGAGAAGTAATTCACGAGTGCCGCGATAATCGAGGGGGGTAAACGTAGCAGAAGCAGGCAGGAAGGTTGGGGTGAGGGTTGGGCATCACCTCAGCAACTTTATTGGGGGGGGGGGGGGAGGAGGGAGGTGGGGAGTTGGAGGAAGACATGCCATAACTGGGTAAACAACGTTCTATCCAGTGGTCTTTACTGTAGTAAATGAACAGAATGAGAATGGTGAGTATTTTAAAACATGCCACCTACTTGAAGTATTATTGTGCATGTTAAAGGTGCACTAAAAGAGGGTTGAAGGGGAGGGAGAGCCTAAAAACGTGTAATTAACCCTCCCCCGGAAAATGTTTATTTATGCCGCATGTTGTAGGTAGTCGAATAATGCTGAGGGACTGTAGGGGTAGTTGGTGGCCACCAGTGCACAGGATGAATGCTACTGGGCTGCAGACAAAGCAGCACTTTTATGGGCTATCTAAGTACTGCACGATTAGAAAAGGCGTATTACGTCAGGTTTAGTAAAGTTAATAAAATACGTAATAACATATAAAAAGAAACTTGTTTGTTTGTAAATAAAGACTTGTAAGCTAGCAATCCCATAACCGATATGTCCATCAAGCTCGCATCGGGTGGGGGGACTCATTGTTTACATGCGTGGCTAAGCAGTGTTCAGAAAAAAACAGCCGTTCGCTTTCCAAACCACAGGGGCTCGTCACAAAATACTAGTAGGCTGGCCTACCGGCCTGCTCGTATTTTGGGACGATCCCCAATGTTCCAAATGGTGAGCGCAGATTACAAGCGTCGTTGCTCAAGGCAAACTGGAATTGAAGCTGCGTTCCTTGCTCACTATAGTGGAGCGAGGAATTCAGCTACTATCTCAATTGGTCTTGCATCTGCTACGGTGCTTTCCTCCTAAAAGGCAAATGTGTTCCGCCCTCCGATTGGTTAAAGTGATATCGCCTTCTGATTGGTTAGAAGTCGAGTGAGCTATATCGAAGGACGAAGATTGCGTTTCGCTGGAACTTACGAACTCGATGTATGACATAAAACCAAATGTAAGCAAACTAATCCGCGTAAACCCAAGCATATAAACAAAAGTCAAGCATGTAACCTAAATTCTAAAGCATATAAACTAAAATAATCCACAGAATTGACAAGAAAATCTGATATTTTCGCTTAAGCTGGGATTTACGCGTTGTTGTGAAGCCCCATTCCAAAACGACAAATGCCGGATTCTATGGTATGAGTAAGAGTTGTATACTCCCCACTTTCATTTCCTCCTGGTAATGTATATTTTCATCGGCAATTAAAACAACTTATTTGCGGGTAGTTTCTAAAACCAGGGTAGATCAAAACTACTACTTCAACATACGTGTAATTTGAATGCAAGAAATTAACTTGTATTTAACACGTAGTCTCGGCGCTCATAACATCACAAACTCGAAATAGTTTCCACGTTAGTTTATTTATGCTAAAAAACTTCAAAAGTCTCAGAACTCCAGACATTTTTCCAGCACCTTTTCAAGCTAGGAATTCGATTATTACTTCCTAAGACTTTTTCTGGCTTATGTGGATCTTAATCAACACAAGAGTTATCCCCTTTTTAATGTCGGCCTGCTAATCTTACCTGCAAGTCTCGATTCTTCAAGTTTCCAATCCAAAACGCTTCTTTGCATTTATTTAACACCAACATGGCTTTAACACGATAAACAAAAGCTTCAAGTGTTTTCTTCAGTGCTGGCACATAATTCATGAGTGTTGTATTTTTTGCCACCTAAAATCAATTTAATGTAAAACTTTTTGATACCAGTTTTTTTTTTTCATCTTCCATGATGGCAACTCACTCAATAACTGTAATTTGCTACTAAAACTATAAAACATTAAAACAAATGTTAAAAAAATTACCGTACTTCAAATTTGGTCTTAATTGTAACAGGTAAACAGACAATTATTTACCTTTAAATTAATGAAATGAAATTAAATACTGTAAAGGACAATTAATTACCACAAACAAGTAATTAACTGACACCCATAACACACTAAAAACAAATTTGTTAAAAACGAATCCTACCAACAATGTGGTAAGAGGGAAGTTCAAGATTTTCTTTCCTTTGTGAGGAGGATAGGCATGCGACTAGTATAGCCTGGTATCATGTAGCAGTGCAGCCTGCAGACAGGCAGCATCAGAGCGCGGCTTGAGTAGACAAAAGAGATGCCAGAGCACGCGTAGGTGTGTAACAGGCAAGAGATAGATTGTGTATGAGCTATGCTAATAAACCATATATCAAACCCGGTGATAGCATATTCCGGCGAAAGCCGTGTATATAATTATATGATTAAAGCCCTCTCTCCAGCAAAACTAAAACTATTAATTTCTCCGTTCCTATTCAATATATTTCGACCAAATTTGGCCAGATAGTAGATAGGTATGGAGGGTATATTTACACCAACTTTTACGCAATTCCATGCAAGAGTAAAAGTAGGGAGCCAGACGTAAATTTGAAAACTGTTCACTTTTTGTGGTTGTTCTTGTTCATGTGTGACACGGTTTCAGAAAAAACTACTGCACCTACCTAAAATCTGAAACATGATCTGACCCAGAAATTTCCTTGGGCTTCATCCTCACAGAGATCACTTTTTCGATTGGTCGAGCCGTTCCGGAGTTACGAGAACCTGAACCATCATTTTGATTGTTTTAACCATTGTAAATAGGACACAATGCTACTCAGCAAACTCCAGATCCATTCTTCATGCACGTGTTATGTTTTTGCTAAAAAGTTGATTGTTGAAGTGTAAAATGAAAGAATCCGTGTTCCAGCTAAAGGCATGTAGATTTAAATCAAACTCCCTGTAGCAGAATCAGAGCGACGCGCGACGCTACGTCGCAGCATGGCTGGCGGTGTTGCAGTACGATTTATGCTGCACTTTTTTCTGTCTTGGTCTTGTTGCGATAATTTCGCCAAAAATTGACCGATTTTGACGTACAAATACACCATTTTAACCGTTTTTTCAAGAGCATTTGAGTGGTGCTATTGTCATGACAATAGGTTTGGTCGTACACAAGTTGTTTAGCAAAAACAACCTACAAAGGTCTGGAAAAGAAGTTCTCGCAAGTTACTTGTTCATGAACCTAAATGTGCTTAACTCAAAATTTTGCACAATGCAAAACTCCACCTTCACACCCTACCTGCAACCCGGGAACATCAACGCCTTCCCGCAGACCGTTTTTAGTTTGTAAAAAGCTTGTCGCAGTGTAAACGAGCGCCACCGAAAAACGCCTGTTTTTCAAAAATTTGAAATTTTTTTTTCTCGAGTCACCCAAATGCCTTGCCGAGGCAAAACCAGCCGTTTTTACAACAATGGTCCGATTCTTACAAACTCTTCGACATTCAATAACCTGTCCAAATACAAGACTCTTGGGGTAGCCCAAATCCGAACTTTCCACCAGGGAGAACCATTAAACTACGTTTGAAGATCACCTCAAAACAACCGAAGCACTCCGTCATCATGGCCGCCATTATGAAACTCTGTACTTTTGTATTTGTATTTTATCCTTTTCTTTTTAGGGCAAAAAGCCCGAACACACTAGCTTAGTGCATTTTAGGAGGAGCTTCCTCTGCACAGGTACTGAACCTCGAGGATTTGTACGGACAACAATTTGAAGTGTGATATTTTTTATTGTGTTTGTCGGCCGCAATCCATATGAAAAATTTCCACAACGATCAATTTTAACTTCCAAATTAAACGTTAAAACGTTCCCAGTTACTTAATGCGTTTTAGCATCCTAAGCTAGTTTATTTAACCACATTTATCCTTTTATAATAATCTTTTTACCCCCAGAAACGCTACCATGTGTCCGAACGTACTACGACCTGGCATTCTACCGGACACGAATTTTCAGTGTATTTTTAGTTCTCATCTGGACCCGACTGAGACCTTTCAAACACTACTGATAGCTTGATCTACTATTAAAAACTCGAAAGATGTTTAGAAAAGATCTGTTAAAACCCAATCCGAAAGTCAAACTGTGCGAAAACTTTGAATCCTCGATTCCGCCCCCCCCCCCCCCAGCCAAAACTAGTTGTGGTGTATAACACTGCAGTTTACAGTTAAAGCTTATAAAATTTAATAGTAATGCTTTATGCATTACCCAAGCCAAAGTATTAAGCTTTAACAAGAGCCTATTCACGTTGCAAACATGTAAATATTCAATCAGTAGCCAATAAAACAAAGTAAAGGCCTATTTCTCAATGTTCAATTGAGTAAAACAGGCCTATCTTTTCCGTCTTTACATGTCCCTACTCATTCAAACGGCTCTGCACCCAGTCCCTTTGTTCAACCGACTTCTCCCATTTTCCATTGTTCTCAAGGCCCTCAGCCAATCAGACCCCCGCAGCTATCCTCGGCATCCGCGCCTACTTCCGGTATTGTGTATAAAATACCAGCCCCAGAACTCAATCGTTAGCACAGCTCACAGATCTCAAGCTAGAGAAGGGTCACGCCAGTCGGGAGCAGAGACGCCATGTCCGGAGAATGCCATGCCGGGCACGAAGGTAGTGGTTCGTATGTTATAGTTTTGCTTTTGAAAGTTAAGTTTAGGACCCCATATTCTAAATTTTAGTTTATTCTAAACTTTAACTCTCTAGCTTGTAGAAATTTATGGTGGAGACGCCTGTAGCGGCATCTTAGGTTCTCTCTCCCCATAACGTCAGAGTGGTTCTCTTACTAAAAACCAACTTTTCCAGTTTATTTTAAATGGATTTTCAATCTAAACTAAATGACGGTTTGATCTTTGTGGAAGTCAAATTGAAACAAACTGATGCCTAAGTGTAAAATTGCCGGGCTTTTATTACTTAGAACTGTTCTCGAGGGAACTAAGGGAGGTTGATCTTTTTGTACTTGGAAAACTTAGAAACATAACTGCGGACGGTTGATCATAAAGAAACATACTGTCAGACGTTTATCAGTTGCGGCTGTTAACCCTATGTTGCATACAGTTGCCTGCAGGCAACAGCTGACTAAAGCGCGAAAAAAGTAAGTCCCAACTCGCACTGCAAGCTTTGTGAGGGGTTCCCGGGGACCCCGAGCAAAGCGAGCAGCAACAGCCTAGTGGTCAGCG
>JAHWFP010156300.1:25970-55379 GCA_023313725.1 Lithobius niger
CCCGAGCAAAGCGAGCAGCAACAGCCTAGTGGTCAGCGTCCTCGTCTTCAAACCCTGCTAATGCTGGTTCAAATCCCCCGACTGACCCAACTATCATATGGACCTTAAAAAAAAAGTGTCAGAAATTAATTCATGCACTTAAGGGTTAAATCTTGTGGGTGTCTCCGGGAGCACCTAATATTACTTTTTGTATTGTGAAAATTTAAACTTTTATTCAAACCAAGTGTGTTTGTCTGATTTGTGAATTGCTACTTTGTAACTTCAAACTTGCTGCTTTTAATTAATTTGATTCAAAAGCTTCTCGGAAGCAAACTATAATGTAAAGTGTTTTCATTCTCTGTTGCAAAAATAAAACCAGGAGTTTTAAGCTTCAGCCGTTTGCTAGATTTGATTAATTGTATTTTAGTGTAAAATAAATATGTAGCCCATCTTTAATTTTAGCTAGTAAAACAGTTAAATCCATCGTTGGTGGCAGCGATACCGACAGTTTAAGGTTAGGCCCCTTTAATTAGGACCGGAGCTTCATCCCCCATGCTGGGACAGTGTCCATGCTGTGTTGAATAACGTAAAAAGTCGTCATTAACACCGATTAACCTCAAGCTGAAACTCCAGGGAAACCGGGGGCGTTACAAGCACCTAAGCAGTCGTAGCGTCCGCCGTTACAGCAGACCGGCTGTAAATATTCTGTTTCTGGGATCAAACTAAGCTTCGTTGTTAATTTCGTGTTTTCTTCAGTAGAATGGTGTATTTATTTCATAGACGCAGGCCAGCAACAATCAACTGCATGCATAAACCTTTGAAACGCGACGCCATAGCCGTAAAAAAGGGGGTTATACGATTGAAGTTTCACTTTACTTGTTAAACTGTACAGATATAAATTGATGATTTTTTAATTGAAATAATCAAATGTACAATTGAGAAAATTGCATCTGTTTAACCCTTTGAGTGCTAAACCCGAGAAAATCTCGGGCCAAACACAAGCATAGGTTGAAGTATTAAAAACAGAGTCCTTACTACGCGCGAGATGGCCAACAATGCAGGAATGACAACAATACTAGGTTCCCTTAACAAGCTGACTCTAGAGACGGCCGTGGCCGAGTTGGTAGAGGCGTGTGCCTCACGTTTAACAGCTCCTTCAGGTTGCTAGTTCGAGCCCCGTCCAGGTTACCCCTACTTTTTTGGAGATATAAAAAAAACGCAGTTCTCAAAGGGTTAAGAAAGAATTTTTCAAAACACAAGTTAACCCTTTGAGTGCTAAACCAGAGAAAATCTCGGGCCAAACACAAGCACAGGTTGAAGTATTAAAAACAGAGTCCTTACTACGCGCGAGATGGCCAACAATGCAGGAATGACAACAATACTAGGTTCCCTTAACAAGCCGACTCTAGAGACGGCCGTGGCCGAGTTGGTAGAGGCGTGTGCCTCACGTTTAACAGCTCCTTCAGGTTGCTAGTTCGAGCCCCGTCCAGGTTACCCCTACTTTTTTGGAGATAAAAAAAAACCCAGTTCTCAAAGGGTTAAGTGCTGTTGTGCTGTACGTTTTAAATATATGATTATGATATATGAATTAAAAAATCATCAATTTTTATCCGTGTACATTTTTACAAGTAAAGTAAAACTTCAATCGTATAACCCCCTTTTTTACGGCACACTTGACGTTGTAACGGCGGACGCTACGACGGCTTAGGTGCTTGTAACGCCCCCGGTTTCCCTGGTGTACGTGGAGTTTCAGCCTGAGGTTAATCGGTGTTAATGATGACTTTTTACGTTATTCAACACAGCATGGACACTGTCCCAGCATGGGGGATGAAGCGCCTGTCCTAATTAAAGGGGCCTAACCTCAAACTGTCGGTATCGCTGCCACCAACGGTGGATTTAACTGTTTAACTAGCTAAAATCTAAAGATGGGCTACATATTTTACACTAAAATACAATTAATCAAGTCTAGCAAACGACTGAAGCTTAAAACTCCTGGTTTTATTTTAGCAACAGAGAATGAAAGTACACTTTACATTAAGGTTTGCTTCTGAAAGCTTTTGAATACCAATTAATTAAATAGACAACAAGTTTGCATTTACAAAAAGTAGCAAGTTTGAATATACACTTAGTATTTCACAAAATCAGACAAACACACTTGGTTTGAATAAAAGTTTAAATTTTCACGTTAGAAAAAGTAAATCATGGGTGCTCCCGGAGACACCCGCAAGACTTGACAGCCGCAACTGATTAAAGTCTATCTGACAGTATGTTTCACATGATTAACCGTCCACAGTTATGTTTCTAAGTTTTCCAAGTACAAAAAGATCAACGTCCCTTAGTTCCCTCGAGAACTGTTCTAAGTAATAAAAATCCCGGCAATTTTACACTTAGGCATCAGTTTGGTTCAATTTGACTTCCACAAAGATCAAACCGTCATTTAGTTTAGATTAAAAATCCATTTAAAATAAACTGGAAAAATTTGGTTTTTAGAAAGAAACTCTGACGTTTTGGGGAGAGAGAACCTAAGATGCCGCTACAGGCATCTTCACCATAATATTCTCTAGCTAGAGAGTCAAGTTAAGTTTTAAACTAAAATTTAGAATATGGGGGTCCTAAACTGAACTTTCAAAAGCTAAACTATAACATACGAACCACTACCATCGTGCCCGGCATGGCATTCTCCGGACATGGCGTCTCCACTCCCGACTGGCGTGACCGGTCTCTAGCTTGAGATCTGTGAGCTGTGCTTTGGATGCTTTGGGCTGGGGGGGTTTTATGCTGGAGAGGGGGGAAAGCAAGGACGTCGAGGATAGCTGCGGGGGTCTGATTGGTGGAGGGCCTCGAGAACAATGGAAAGTGGGAGGAGAAGTCGGTTGAACAAAGGGACTGGGTGCAGAGCCGTTTGAAGGAGTAAGGACATGTAAAAACGGAAAAGATAGGCCTGTTTTGAGTTTCACTCAATTGAACTTTGGGAAATAGGCCTTTACTTTGTATTATTGGCTACGGATTGAATATTTACATGTTTGCAACGTGATTTGGCTCTTGTTAAAGCTTATTACTTGGCTTTGGGTAATGAATAGAACATTACTATTAAATTAAACAAGCTTTAACCGAAAACTGCAGTGTTAAACACCACAACTAGTTTTGGCTGGGGAGGGGGGCAAAAATGGGGGATTCGAAGTTTTTGCACAGTTTGACTTTCGGAAATGGGTTAAACAGATCTTTTTAAGAATTCTTTTAGTATTTAATAGTAGATCGAGCTATCCGTAGGTTTTGGTAGGTCTCAGTCAGGCTAGAGGAAAACTAAAATAAACATATATACACTGAAAAATTCGTGTCCGGTAGAATGCCAGGTCGTAATACGTTTATACGTTTGGACATATGATAGCGTTTCTGGGGGTAAAAGAATATAAATAAAGTATAAATGCGATTAAATAAACTAGCTTAGTTGAATGCTATAACGCATTAAGTTACTGGGAACATTTAACGTTTGACATTTTAAAGTTAAATTCGATCGTTGTGGAAATTTTTCATAGGGATTGCGGCCGACAAACACAATAAAAAATATCACACTGCAAATTGGTTGTTTGTATAAAACCTCATACAATACACTAAGCTAATATGTTCGGGCTTTTTGCCCTAAAAGAAAAGGATAAAATGAAGATACAAAAATACAGAGTTTTATAATGGCGGCCATGATGAAGGTGCGATGTGGTTGGTTTTGGTCGATCTTCAAATGTAGTTTTAATGGTCTTCAAGGTGGAAAGTCCGGATTTGGGCTTCCCCAAGAGTCTTGTATTTGGACAGGCTATTAAATGTCGAAGAGTTTGTGGAAATCAGACCATTATTGCGAAAACGGCCGATATGCCTCGGCGAGGCATTTGGGTGCCTCAAGAAAAAAAAATTTCAAATTTTTGAAAAACAGGTGTTTTTCAGTGGCGCTCGTTTACAACGTTTTTGTTTGTAATTTTATATTATACCTGTTCTGTCAGCTGCTTCAGTAATATGGAATACTCACCGGAGCTACATGACAAAATGGCACCCGATGATGTGCAAAGAATCAGCGAAGACGCAGAACCAAGTGAGAAGCAAATTAGGGACTGTGACAATGACCATGTGGAAGGAGCGGCCGCAGCCATTGAGTTTTAAGTGTCTAAAGGTAACGACTGACCAACCTTGGAGCCCGGTCTTCGTTACGTTTCTGTATTCATACGCAGGGGCTGCGTGATGCATCCAGTCATCAGTGACTATGCGACAGCAGTTGAACCATTACAACGTCTTATGAGAGGATCAGAAGAGTGGAACTGGAGTGAAGAGCAAGAAGAAGCCTTCTCAAAGTTGAAGAAAATGCTGACGTCTGCTCCAGTGCTGGCGTTTTACAACAAGGATGCTGAAACGACTCTGGTAGTGGACGCGAGTCCAGTAGGCCTGGGAGCAGTGCTCGTTCAGCGACAACAGTCGGGTGACATGCATCCAATCGCTTTTGCGAGCAAAGTACTCACAAAAACAGAACAGAACTACAGCCAAACAGAGAAAGAGGGACTTGCTGTGGTCTGGGGAATCGAACGATTCAAATTGTACCTGTACGGTACCAAATTTCAATTGATCACAGACCACAAAAGTTTGGAGTACATCTTCAACAAACAAAGAACACGCTCGTCACTCCGCCTTGAAAGATGGATTCTACGTCTACAGCCGTATGATTTTGTGGTGAAACACAAACCGGGAGCACAAAACATTGCGGATTTTCTGTCTCGACGAGTAGCACCTGCTGCCACGACATGGCGAGAAGAAAGTCACAGTCAAGTTGCGGAGGAGTACGCATGTTTCACTGCTTTGCAAGCAATGCCGAAAGCAGTGACCCCACAACTCGTTCGTGAAGCCACACAAACTGACGAGGAAATGTGCATGATAAGCAAAGCACTTAGTAACGAAATTCCATGGACCGACTGCAACAAGGCAATACAAGACTGCAAAGATGAGCTGTCACTTGTTGATGGTCTTATCATGCGTAACAGTAGAATTGTGATACCAGCAGCTTTAAGGAAAGACATCCTGCAGCTCTCACATGGAGACCATGCTGGTATTGTGAAAGTCAAACAAAGACTACGCGACAAAGTCTGGTGGCACAACATCAACATGGAAGCGGAAGATCTAGTAAAAGACTGCATGACTTGCCAACAGCTCGGTAAGCCCGAATTGCCAAGACCGATACACTCGACGCCATTACCATCAGGTCCGTGGAAGGAACTGGCGGCTGACATTTGTGGACCACTTCCCAGCGGACAAAGTATTCTCTCCGTAACAGACTACTACTCGAGGTGGCCAGAAGCCAAATTGGTCAACTCGACACGAACTGATGACGTCATAAGATGGATGAAGGCTGTGTTTGCTATACATGGCCTACCGGATTCCTTAAAGACGGACAACGGCCCGCAATTTACATCACGCAGCTTTCAGCAGTTCCTAGCCGAAAATGGCATCAAACACGAAAGAACGACCCCGTATTTTGCTCAAGCCAATGGACTCATTGAACGTCTCAACCAAGTGTACCTCAAGGCGTTAAAGGCAGCTCAGATTGAGGGAAGGCCTGCACAAGAAGCCCTGGATGAAGCCTTGCTGGGCTACAGGTCAACTAAACACACCACTACGGGACAGACGCCCGCACAATTGTTAATGGGGCGTGATCTGAAAACAAAGCTACCCACACTTGAAAAGGAAAGCAGCATCGAAGATCTGCAGTCGCACAGCGTGATATGTGGGAGAAAGCAAAGAGCAAAGCATCTGCCAACGCAAAACGGGGTACTGCCGAAGTGAACCTGTCCAGCAGAGACTTGGTGCTGATCAAACAGCGTAAGGAAAACAAGCTGTCACCCAATTTCTCAAGGGAAACTTGGAAAGTGCTACGACAGTTGGGTGGACAGTTGTTGTTGGAATCCACAGCAACAGGAAAGACAACACGTCGAAACATTTCGCAGGTCAAAAGGTAAACTGGTCTGAACGTACACCACAACCGTTTCCGAAGGCAGTGGATGACCTCGATGAGGATTTGGGTAACGTTGGTGTACAAAGTGGAAGTGATCAGGATAAGTCGCAAGAAACTGTGCAAGTTGACAAGCCGCCAGAAACAGCGCAAGTTGACGAACCGCAGATTGGGACTCCTGGACACGGGACACAGGTCCCAGGTTGCCACGTGCAATCACGGTCAAGACGCATAACACGCATGCCTGCATTTAATAAAGACTTTGTGATGAAATGAAGTGGCAACAAGTAAACACAAAATGAGTGTTAAGGTTTTAAATGCAGCGTATAAGCATTTGTGTATCTTGAGATAATACTAGTTTTACTGGCTAAGCACTTACGCTAAAAATGTAGGCTAAACATAATTAATCAAAAGTTCTAGTTTGTTTCTCGCATCACCATCTTGTTGTACATGAAGAGGGAGTGGTGCAGTTGCTAAAAGGGAGGGTGATGTCATGTCCAGATAAAATGATTAAGGCTGCATGAAGCAGCATTACTATTTGTAGAGGGTGGCGACACCGTGTGAGTCAATAAAAAAGAGGTGCTTTTTCTGATGCGGTTAATGGAGTACACACATGCTTTCTTCTAAGCTCCAACTACGAGCTGTATTCAACACGATACAGTACAGGTTCCTTGGTAGAATAGTTGATGCATACCTGTATCCAGTAGGTTTCGTTGCTTTTTGACATTTTTTGGGGGGAACTTGTGTGCCATGTGAGCACAGCGCTAATAGTGAGTGGAACGGCTAAGTGTGACGGCCCCTTTTGTTGGTAGTTGATTTAAAGGGTTCGCCCTCCATAAAGATTTGGCATAGCGATACGGTTTTTATAAGTATTACTTCTCAAGGGGGTAGTTTGAGTGGTTTGTCCTCTGTTCTAAACACTCTGGTGAGGCGTTTGAGTTGGTAGAGAATTGTTCTTATTTCTTTCGATTCCCGTTTGTTGTCTTGAGCATTTGGGCTGCCACATCCATCACGAGGGGAGGAGAAATGTGAGGAGAAGAGGCATGCCACTAGTATAACATGGTTGTTCCAAGACATCATGTAGCGGTGCAGCTTGCAGACACGCAGCAGCAGCGTCAGGGCGGGGCTTGAGTAGACAGACGTCAGAGCGCGCATAGGTGTTTAACAGGCAAGAGAGATTGTGTATGAACTCTATTAAACCATATATTATATATATACAGGGTGATCCAACTAAAGTGTTACGAGCCAATATCCTGTAAATGGCTAACGAGAGAATAATAATGATAGAAATGCAATGATGGGTGTGATGGGGGACATTTAAACGAGCATAAAGGAATAACCTTGAATTGATATTTCAAGGTCATCCTCGTGCTATCTTCCAAACGAGATACGATACAGAAAAAAAGTAAATTAGAAAGTTGGAGGCAAAAAGACAATATGACCAACAACAAAAAAAAAAAACAGATTCAAAATCGGATAACAAATAAAATTGTTATGATAATGTTTAAAAGCTAACTGAACATGCTGGCTGCACTGCAGTGAAGCCAACTACTAGGCAGTTGGTTTCACTACAGTGCAGCCAGCATGTTCACAGTTAGCTTTTAAACATCATCATAACTATTTTTTTTTTTTTTTTTTGGAATAACGAAAAATCGTTCGACTCAGTACTTCTACTTTGGTTCAAGTTCATGACTTATACCGTAAATCGTGTATTAAAAGCCCAGTTGAAGCTAAAGCCCACCCCCTACAATGCTGGAAAGTCAAAATCATGAAATAGTGGAGTTAAAGCCCACCTCTCAAATTGTCGTTTTTCTACAAAAAATTACGTAAAAGTTATATGATATGAATAAAGATAGTACTGCTTGCTATGTTTACTGGCCCCTTCTCCCTCCCTGTAGTAATAGTGGACTCTTCCTTTAGCTCCTAGCACCTGCACAAGGCATCTCTCACCTAAGCTTCCTCCCTTCTTCACAGCAATTAAAAGGATGTAAAAATTTATCTTCAGAGATCGTTCAAAAGCTTCGAATTTTCTGTAATAGATGTCCAGAAAAGTTAGAAAATTGATAATGCTCGATTTAAAGCCCACCCCTTATTTTTGTCAAATTAACTGCATAAGCCCATGGGCGTTTAATCCACGATTTACGGTATTCACAGTTCGACGCAAAACCAAAAGTCAAAGATCTTCAAAGGTTTTCCCCTCGAGAACTTGCGAATTTTCGACAACCTTTACTGGTTGTGTTCGTCAGGCAGTTAAGCCACCGGCACCCACACTCACAATCCTTCCAAACCCAACGAACTTCCACAAAACTCTCTCCTCTTCACATCACAGTAAGCCTCGAGTCAGCATTCCAGGCTGGTGTTGGCACTGCTCATAGTCGATGTTTCCTCATCTGTTTCTTCCTCCGTATTTTATTTATTATTACTTTTTTACTTATTATCTGATTTTGAATCCATTTTTTTTGTTGGTCATATTGTCTCCTTGCGTCCAACTTTTAAATTTACTTTTTTGCCGTATCGTATCTCGTTTGGAAGAAAGAACGGGGATGACCTTGAAATATCAATTCAAGGTCATTTCTTTTTTCTCGTGTAAACGTCCCCCATCATTGCATTTCAATCATTATTATTCTCTTATTTGCCATCTACAGGATATTGGCTCTGTAATGCCGGCCTGCCGAAAAAACGATTGGAGAGGACACATGACCTCCAAAGATCAAAAAACTCGTAGAACAAATTTTTTTTCTTGAGCGCTTCAAAACATCAAAAAGACCTCGGTCTTGAACCCTTCGCCAAATTCTTAATAATGGACTAAAACGGCCCATCTTGGAACCATTTAATAGCCAGACACAATAGCTACATCTTCAGGAAGCCCAATCTTCAAAATTTCATCCTGAATACTCACAATCGCCATTTAAAAACTGCTCCAAAACTACCGCAGCGCTCCTTCATCATGGAGCCATTATTAAAAACTTGTATCTTGTATTTTAGATTTTATTGCTTTTATTTTAGGGCAAAAATCCCAAAGACACTAGCTTAGTTGTGATTTAGGAGGGGCTTCCTTAATTGGTACTTAACCTCAGATACAAGTGGATACAGACAACTATTTTAAGTGTGATATTTTTTATTATGTTGAACAGCTGCAACTTTTATGAAAAATTTCCACAACGATTGATAACTGTCTTTTAACTTTAAGGTAAACATCCAACTTAACTTAATGCGTTATAGCATTCACTAAGCTAGTTTATTTATCCATTTTTTACTTTATTAATAATCTTTTGCCCCCAGAACGCTACCATTAGTCCGAACTAATTCGACATCGGCGATCACCGGACACGAATTTTTATGTAAATATTTTCGCTCTAAATCTCTACAAAAGTCCAACTGTGACCATCCGAATGTCTGCAATAGCTTGTCCTTCTATTAAAAATAAAAATCTTAAAAAGATCTGTTCCCGATGCCAAACCAAAAGTCAGTCTGTGCAAAGAAACTCATTCCCCCCCCCCCACCTAGTTGTGGTGTGTAACACTGCAGTTTACCGTTAAAGCTTATTAAATCTAATAGTAAAGATTTATATTATTTACCCAAACCAAAGTACTAAGCTTTAACAAGAGCAAATTCATGACGTGCATATGTAAATATTCGATTATTAATCAACATCCCAATGTAAAGGCCTTTCCCAAAGTTCAAGAGTTGAAAACTCAATTTGGCCTATCTTTAACTATTCACTACTCCTTCAAACGGCTCTGCACCAAAACCCTTTGCTCTACCAACTTTCCCATTGTTCTCCTGGCTCTCCACCAATCAGACCCCCCGCAGCTCTCCCGGCGTCCGCGCTTTGGTCACGAAAATCTGCTGCTCTACCATAAAAAGGCCCCCCCCAACCCTCAATCCTCAGCACAGCTCACAGATCTCTCAAGCTAGAAGGGTCACGCCGGTCAGGAGTGGAGATGTCACGTCCGTGATTGCCATGCCGGGCATAATGGTAGTGGTTCGTATGTAACTAGTTTACCTTTAGAAGTTTATCTTTAGGACCTTCCAATTCTAAATTTATAGTCTAACTTAAATTAACCTCTAGTTTAGAGTCTTTATGGTCGGTAAGCCAAATCGACATTCACGGTCCCAACCGCCATAATGTTAGAGTAGGCATCTCTTTCTAAAAACCCAAGTTCATTCTTTGTTCGTTTTTTTTATGTAAACAAAGGGACGGTTTGATCCTCGTGGATTCAGGGAAAAATAACTGTTGGACGACTTGAAAACTAGTTGTCAAATATAATTGCAACTTAGCGGACACGGTACAGCTTGCTGGGTATTCCAGGATTGGAACCCAAGAAAAAAAATCGAAATTAAGAGTGTTTGAGAATCAACTTCGTTGTTCTTTTTTATGTGAATTTTCAAAAGTGTAAATTGCAGCTCAGTGCTTGTCTAACTTGTTAAAGCCAAAACTAATGAACATAAATTGTAAAAGTGTTTATTATATTCATTTTCTGATGTTTTAAAATAAAAACTAAGAGTTTTTAAACTTTAGGTTCATTCCCTAGTGATTAATTGTTTCTAGTGTAAATTATCATGTAGCCCATTTTAGCTTTATACTTCGTTTAAGCAATTAAATTAATCCACCGTTGGTGCAGTGAAATTACCGGTAGCATTAAGGTTAGGCCTATAATAGGACACCGACGCTCCATCCCCCAAGCCGGGACTGTAGCCCATGCTGTGTTTATTGTCGTAAAAAGTCGTAATAACCACAAAACTTGATGCTAAGAAGTACTCGTCAACCAATGACGTCGGGGGCGCTACAAGCACCTCAGCTGTTGTAGCATCCAACGCTACAACTTGGTGGCAGTGGTGAGATCAACAGGTGCTGTCCCCAACAAGCGTTTTCCCCCTGCCATACTACCACGCCAGTTTCTAGAAGGATGCAAGCCACTTCCAACTAGATGTCTGGGGTCCCGTAACAAAGGCCACGAAGTAGATGACGACGATCCCGTAAAATAAGATCACAAAGAAGAAGTCGCACTGCCGTCAAAACCAGTGCAAAACACCGCCCAGCAGCCACAACAACTGCCGGCGCCAAGAAGCAACAGTTGCCGCTTCAGTATCCTGAGATGATCGCCTGACGTGCGACGTCCCAGTACCCCCAGTTCGTGTGAGGAGGATTGGCCCAGCAGGGAACCAGAGCTCCGTCACATACTAGCAGTGGATCTTGAGTTGCCATCCCAAGACCCAAATCAGTGATCATCCTAAACCAAGGACGTTCGACTACAGTTCAGTGCAAGGCTTCAATGTACTACGGTGGAAAAGGAAGGACTTGACTGACAACACAGCGATTGCGTGTAAAGGGGTAAGTGTGCATAGGATATGCTAAGAGGCCGCCAAGCCGAGTATTGTAGTTAAGAGCATTTATGTATTTTAGCTATTCACATACCAGAGTGCTAGGAGTTTTTGAAAGTGTATTTTTGCGTATAAACTTACTGGATTTGGCAGAGAAGTCTTTTAAATAATTCGCGCTGTCCAAAATTAACGTTCAAATTAATATGCAGCAGCATTTAATTTTGGTTTAAATATATAAGCTTTATTTTGAACCTGTTTAACGTTAAAAACAAAAATGTCTGAGCTCGATGAACTAGATGAAATCATTAACGACTTGTCCAACAAAGACCTCAAAAAGGCTTGTTTAAAGTTAGGATTTACTGTAAGTGAATCTAGAGCTGAATCACAGCAAATCTTACGAGCAGCCATCGAAGACGGAAAACTTGATTTGACAGAACTCTCTGATGCATTAGCTAACGCTATCGAAAAGAGAGAGGCTACAATTTTAGCAAAAAAAACAAACTAGCCGTAGAAGAAAATGAGCTTTTTCTCAAAGCAGAGGAGCTTAAAATAAGGGCCTTAGAGTATCGGAAGGTGACAAAAAACGTGCCCATGAGCTAGCCTTAAGGACCAAGAAGCTCAAATTCGAGTTCGAGATGTAATAATTAGTGAAAAGGAAGCATTAATTAAAGAACGTACGAGTGCTATAGAATTAGCTAAACTCGACAAACAGCTTGAATTAGCAAGGCTACAAGCTACCAATGTTAACGCTGCTCCAAACGGAGCTAACGCCGCTCCCCCAGCGCAACCTGCAAATCCAGTAGCAAAACAAGGTAAAGGTGCTGTAAACGCAGGCCGCCGAAAAAACTTCGTTTTCCGACGAACAATTTTTTTTTCTTGAGCGCACCCAAAACGCAAAAAGAGCTCGGTCTTAAACCCTTAGCCGAATTTTTAATAATGGACAGAAACGGCCCATCTTGGAACCCTTTAATAGACCAACACATTATCTAAGTCTTCGGGAAGCACGATCTCAAGAATTCCATACCGAACTTTCACAATCGCCATTTGAAAACAACTCCAAAATTACCGCAGCGCTCCTTCATCCTTGTGCAACCCCACTATGCCCGGTACAAGGAAGAACGCCAGAAGGATGGTAAATTCAGGGTTTATTCCAGGGCCACGCGGTCTGTCCTCAGGAGATGTTGTCCAATGGTTCAAGGATGCTCTGATCAGGGCTACTAGCAGAGTGGCACACTTCAAGAAGAGTTCTTAGCTGGTTAGGGACTAGCTCCCAGAGTGAGGCTGCAAGGGGCTGCAAGGCCTAAGTACCTAGAGCTGCAGCCAGTACCTGCCACTGGTGGTGCAAGGTACTTCCTGTACTATATCCTGGTATCCCATGATCCATCTCTGCTAGCAGCTACCCCTAGGGGCAGGCAAGGCCAGAGCCATCCAGACCACTGATCCCCAGGGACTGGACCATACATCAAAGTACATAGCATTACTGGAATACATCAATAAAGATACAGAGTGTACAGAATAGATAACATGGATCCATAGCATCAAGGTAAAGAGGCCCACTAAGGCCCTAGCTTAAGGAGTACGAGGAAGCTGTGGAAACCGTCGTTGCAGAGGTCCCGCCCTCGAAAAGAAGCGCCCTCGCTTCGTTAAGGTAAGTGAAAAATTATTTATTAAGTTAAGCTATCTCATATACACAATAATCAAAGTTCTCAGAAATTATTCAAAAATAATACCAAGAAGGTGCGCACTAACAACAAGTTAAAATTAAGGATGCTATGGGGACGTTCAAGCTTTTTATCTGCTAATAATTTAATCGTTTGACTGTTCCAGCAGGGTGACATTACCTATGCGCATTAGTAACGTTTTCTGTAAGGTCTGGGAAATCTTTGAGCGTCAAAATTCAGACATTATTCCCGTAAAACCCGCTACGCAAACTTAATTACTTGAACATTTTCACGAAAATTATACAGAAGCAAAAACGATTTTTCAACATTTAAAATACAATCACAATCAATCAGTGCAAAAACAGTCAAGGAAAAAAAACTAAGTGCATGATGCACGAAAATTCTCTTGAAAAATTGTAACCATTAACCATCGGTTACTATTATCATTAGCTAAGAAAGATTCTTACTTCCAAAATCTTAATCGTCAAAATCGGTTGTCAAATATCGGTAACAACGCGTGTCAAATGTGACTAACGCGGTAACAAACAGTTCAACTCGAAATTAGTTTTTAATTATTCGATTCAAGTATTGTTATCTTAACAATTAACATCATCAGTTTATTGATTCATCAATTAAAATAACAGATTCAAGAAGCTAGGGAACGGTCACTAAGGGGAAGCGTGAGAATTGCACGTGAATCACTTTCATTCCGAAAAGTTCGAAGATGGCAGCTGCTGAACCTCAACTGCTAAACCTGGAAAATTTCCAAGCTGCCTCAATTGACTTGACGAATGAAATTTCGCTAGTGAACTTTGGTTATCTGTATACAACATGTTTTTCTTTCAGTTTACAAGCAATTTCACGATCCGCATGCGAAATTATTTTAGATCTAGCTACTGCTGGCCGAAGGAAGACCCAGAAGAAACACAGTAACTACTCTTATATTTAAGTTTAAAATTCTTCGGAATCTGCTTCACTAACAGGGTAACGTTCACCTTAAATCTGTTCACGTAAATTATCTATGTGATACACATAACGAGAAATAATACCAGTATTAAGATCTTTAAGCTGATAAGCTACAGGACTAAACTTTTTAACAATCTCGTAATTTCCGATGTAAATTGGTGCCATTTTCTTCATAAAATAGCGGGATTTGTCACTTTTGGGGTGATTTCGTATGTAAACTTTAGTTCCTACTTCAAATTCTTTACCCATTTTATTTTTATCTGCCTTTGCAGCACGATGTAACTTAGCTGCTTGACGTTTGCGTACAGCTCTCCTAACTATCGCACGCATGCGTGACGTTAAGTTTAAGATGTGTAATGGGTAATTAACTTCGTCCGTTTGCACTTTACCGACAGGGGCTTCGGGCATTCGTAACTCCCTTCCTGTTGCTAACATACTCGGGGTGAAACCCGTTACCGAATCCGTTGCTGAATTTAATGCTAACTGCAGTCGTTTCAAACGCAAATCCCAATTTCTATGACCCGACTTTTCGTCTTGCACGTAAATTGCTAGCGTTTTTGTTAACTCTTTCATCCATCGCTCAGCTAGGCTGGACTTAGGCGAATAGACTGACAGAAATCTAGCCTTGATACGCCATTGCAGGCATAAATTCTTCATTATTTGTCCTCTCAAATTATTGGAGCTGTCGGAAAAAATTTCCGCTGGTACGCCATGCCGTGAAAACACTTCATCTATAAGTGCCTTTGCTATAGTTTTAGCTTCAGCGTTTCTTAGGGGAATCAACTCAACCCAATGACTCCACTTATCAAGCACCACTAGGATGTAAGTAAAACCATTTGTACTTCGTACCAGTGGGCCTTTCAGGTCAAAAACAATACTCTCCCATGCTTCCTTTTCCGTTACTATCATCGTTTTAGCCTTCTTACGAGTCTGCTGCACCTTATGGACCTGACAAACTTTACACGTCCTTACGTAACTTGAAATCAACTTTGTAGCACTCATCCATGTGTACAAATAAAATATGCGTTTTAACGTCTTGTAAACACCCATATCGTCTTGTAAACACCTGTAAACGTATCGTGTACTAGCTGAGTGATTTTCTTTTGCAGCGAACGGGGCACCAAAATTTTCAAATTCGGCGCATCTACCACATCTTTATTTACATCCACATAAATTATTCCGTCACTCACAATTGACTTTGGCTGGTATTTCAACACAAATCTATGAACCGAAGGTGAATCATACTTCATTTCCTTCGTTTCTCCCTCCAAAGCTAACTTTAATGCCAACGTGTATTTATCTTTTAACGTTTCTGCTCTAATCTGATCAAGCGAAATCTGTTCAATATCCAACTGATTACACAAACAATCGTTGTTAAAAACGTAACAATTCTGACCCGTTCGTTCATCCATCGCTGGTATCAAGATTGGATTAGTGATAGGAGTAAAGTCTCTTTCAGATTCGTATCGTCTAGACAATACATCCGCGATGCGTGTAACTGAGATAACTCCACAAGCCACTTCGCTAAGCGTCCCGTGGGTGCGCTTACCTTGCTTAAAACCGAAAGTGCCTTATGGTCGCTGAAAATTGTTATCACACCCCCTTCTATGTATCTACGCCACTTACGCACTGCCCAAATAATACTCATCAATTCCTTTTAACTATTAGAAAATCTCTGTTCAGCAACTGTCAAACGTCTAGAGATTATATCTATGGTTTTCTTCTCCTTAGTAAGTGGATCGACCTGATATAAAATCGCTCCAACCCCAGAGAAAGATGCATCTGCCATAATTATCCAAGGCTGATTGTAATCAGGCGCTGCTAACAAGGGAGCGTCTACCAACATTTTCTTGATTTTCTGGTAAGCTTGTTCCTGCTTCGCCTCCCAGACAAATTTCGGAGTTTTACCTTTTAGCACCGAAAATAGAGGCACTGCAATAGTTGAATATGACATCACAAATCTACGAAAAAAACCCGCCAAACCGAGAAATTTCGGGAGCTCATTAATGCTTTTGGGGTTGCTTACTAGGGTTCGTCAAAACCCCCTCACTCGTAACCTTATAACCTAATAGGGTTATCTCTTTCTTACAAAAGTCTGTTTTTTCTTATGTTTATTTTGAATCCTTCACGACCCAAAATCAATAGGGTGTCTTCGATCGCTATCAAATGCAATCGGAATTCTTGTGACATAATCGAGATATCATCAAAATAGCTCTGTACGTTCAGATAATGTAGAAGGGCGAGCATTCGCGAAACTGAGGCACAGAAGAACGCTGGTGCTTGTTTGACCCCAAACATGATTTTGAGAGGGGTAAAATTTCCGAACGGGGTGCAAAAAGATGACACCTCACCTGCTCGTTTCGTCACCCCTACTTGCCAGTATGCTTCGGTCAGATCAAAAAGAGTAAGGTACTTGCTCTTAGGGCACCTCTGCACCATATCCTCAATTCTAGGGGTTGGAAAGTTTTGCATCTTGCTTATTTCGTTCAATTTATTGTATGCGATCACAAAACGCGTGGTGTTATTCTTCTTGGGAATGATAAACGCCGGAAAACACCATGCATTCGTGCTGGGGACGATAACCCCAAGCTCCAGCATCCGATCTACATGCTGACGTAATTACAACTCTTTAAACTTCGAAACTGGATAGGGTTTCAACGCGATTGGTGGGTGATCGCCAACGTCAATATCCATAACTGGGCTTATTAAACCAATTCTCGAACTGAACACAAATCTATATTTCATTAATACCTTGAACAACTGTTCTTTTTCGTCATCTGTCAAACCGTCACTCTCGTTTACTTTATTACGAATGTCTTGCTCTGTAGCACAAAACTCCTAGACTTTCGAAGGTTTATCCTGTCAAAACCAAGTGTTCGACGTGAAATTTGGTTGTAAACCCATTGACTGCTGAAAATCCACGCCAAGGATTACCGGCTGGATTGTGTTTTCCATCAAGATCAGTGGAAAAGTTACAGTTCGTTGCGCAATCTGAAACGTAGCCAATATGAAACCCGGACACTCAACGAAACGAGTATCGGCAACTCTAACCCGATAAGGACGTTGCGTGAATTCACATCCCATTTTTAACAACTCATCTTTTAGTGAAATATTTACGTAAGACATTGTACTTCCACTATCGAGTATGGCGTCTGCACATTCTTTACCGAATTTAAGTGAAAAATATGCACACGGTGCTGGTGTAGGCTCAACAAGATCGCCTAGACAATTTCTGTTAGGAATTGGTCGGTTTTGAAAAGAAGACGCCATTTCCAGCTTCACCGACTAAAACTGGATGGCTTTCGGGTTTTTTGGCACGAATTCCTGTGCATCAGAATCCAACTCATTTTCATGAAGTTGTGCAATCGTGCTTCTATTTGGAGGACGACTAATAGCGGGATTTACACGACAATTTTGTGTTTCGTGCGACGAATTTTTACACTTCGAGCACTAAATTCCCTGTACACGGCTACCGCTACTGTTATTACTACCACGATCACGGCTGCTAAAAAGTTCGTCCATTTCCGCGGTTATTGCTACTATTTGAATTACTGTTATTGCTGCTGTTTTTCCTAACTGCAACTTGATTTTGTTGGTGATTTTACTTATTAGGGCAGAATTTAGAAGTCCACCCGACCATATTACAAACGTTACAAGTGTATTTTGCATCGTATTTAAGCAAGAAATTAGTGCTGTTATTCCCATAACTTCTACCACGATTTCTACCATTTCTAGTGTTACCAACATTTGAAACTCCAGCTTGGATTGGATTAGCCTGTCTCCTTTGAATCATATTCTCCAAGAAAAGACCTTGCATTTTAAAATCTATCAAGGAAGTGAATTTTCTTGACATCATAGGCATGTAAAAAGTCGAATTCAGTGTTTCCAAAATAGCCTCAATTTGATCGAAATCACTGATTCTAGCACCTGTGTTTTGTAAAATATCTGTGCATTTATTAAAATGCTTAATGAAACTTTCATTTTCTTGCATTCTCATAGTTCTAACCTTAGCAATTAGGTTATACCCATGTGACTGTACTTCAAACTTAGCCAAAAACAAGGTTTTAAAATTCTCCCAACTACAAAAAGGTTCATCTGCCAAAAACCAGTCAACAGCATCCCATGTTAACCATGATGGAACAGTTTGGTGGATAAATAATTTCTCGTCAACCTTCCTAACCTTTAAAATTCTTTCTAACTTCATAATAAAAGCTGAGGGGAAAATTTTGTCAGTCAACCCATTAAATTCTCCAATTTTCAAAGCTTCCATTTTAGGCAAAGGTATTGACATTTCAACAGCTCTTTGGTAATTATTCTGTGATGAACAACTAACAACATTTGAACTACTACCAACTAGATTACTGCTAGGTGTCATAACAGGTGAACTGAAAACATTAGTTGTTGAAGTTAATGGTGGCTTAGGTGCAAAACTTGAAGCAGGCCTACTTGAAGAATTTGTACCTTCCCATAAAAAATAAACTACTGAATCCAGTTTAGCACTCAAATCCAAGATGGTAATGTCAGTAGAATTACAAGCTGTAAGAGGTTGGCTGAAATAATTTGGCCCATAAGTAGGTATTTGAGTTGACACTTGGCTTGGTCCAGGTAAGGGTGCAGAATAATTTAGCATTGAAGAAACAGTTACTGAAGGCTTCCCAAGCATTTGGAACACAGGGTCATTTGGCAAAATAGAACATGTTTGAACCTGTCCAGAGGGGTCAGTCCATGTTAGGGTTACTGGAGTTAGTTGCTGCTGCTGCAAATTAGCAGTAGTTGTTACTGAAGCTATACAAGCAGGAGGAAAAGGAGGTGGAAAAGGCAAATTCACATTTGAAGGTAAGCCTGGTGCAAATGGAACACTTCCTGCAACACTAGTATTACTTGCAACTGGTGAAAATAATTGTCCAACATTTGGTAAAGTCAATGTAGGGCTTGACACACTAACATTTAGGCTTGCTGATGTAGTATTCAGACCCAAATTAGGTGTCACCTGAACATTAGGGCTAGCTGGGGGAAATTGAGCTGCTAATCTTGATGGAGTAACCCCTAATGGTGATTGCACAACTTGTGGAATAATAGGGGTAGTCATTTTAGCTGCTTGTTCCCTTCTAGACCTTTTCCCTATTTTATTAGGGTCCCAACTTAAACTCCAAGAGTCAGGGTCCAAATCTGGCTTAGATCTAGTAGACCTTGGCATAAAATCACACAATACTGAAAGTCTTAGGCCTATAGGCTATGGAAGGTCACTTCAAGGCTAAAATTTAAGTAGCCTACACAAATCAAAGGTAATCAGGATAGTTCCAGCAAAGGTAAAAGTGAAAAGGCACTAGCCTACATAGGCCCACACAAAATCTTCCAATAAAATAAAAAGCACTGACTGATCCAAACTAAACTCCACCGCAATATAAAAAGTTATTGCTATCTCAACACAGTTCACAATACTCACAACTACTCAGGTTGTCTCTTGGTTACTCACTGAAGGCTGGGGTCCCAGGTGAAAATGGAACACCCAAGATGGCTGCCGGCATTCCAAAAAGGCTTCTTGATGAAAATGGGTCCTTTCCTAGGTGAAAAATGGACGGCCAATGCACCACTTGTGCAACCCCGCTGTGCCCGGTACAAGGAAGAACGCCAGAAGGATGGTAAATTCAGGGTTTATTCCAGGGTGACGCGGTCTGTCCTCAGGAGATGTTGCCCAATGGTTCAAGGATGCTCTGATCAGGGCTACTAGCAGAGTGGCACACTTCAGGAAGAGTTCTTAGCTGGTTAGGGACTAGCTCCCAGAGTGAGGCTGCAAGGGGCTGCAAGGCCTTAAGTAAATAGAGCTGCAGCCAGTACCTGCCACTGGTGGTGCAAGGTACTTCCTGTACTATATCCTGGTATCCCATGATCCATCTCTGCTAGCAGCTACCCCTAGGGGCAGGCAAGGCCAGAGCCATCCAGACCACTGATCCCCAGGGACTGGACCATACATCAAAGTACATAGCATTACTGGAATACATCAATAAAGATACAGAGTGTACAGAATAGATAACATGGAGCCATAGCATCAAGGTAAAGAGGCCCACTAAGGCCCTAGCTTAAGGAGTACGAGGAAGCTGTCGAAACCGTCGTTGCAATGGCCGCCATTATTGTAAATTCGTACTTTGTATTCTCGATTTTCATTACCTTTATTTTAGGGCAACAAGCCCAAAGACATTAGCTTAGTGTTTATTAGGAGAGGCTTCTCTACGAAGGTACTTAACCTCATATTTAATTGTACAGACAACTTTATAAGCCCAAAGACATTAGCTTAGTGTTTATTAGGAGGGGCTTCCTCTACGAAGGTACTTAACCTCATATTTAATTGTACAGACAACTTTATAAGTGTGATATTTTTTATTGGGTTGAACTGCAGCAACTCTTATGAAAAATGTCCACCACGATCGTTACCTGTCCTTTAACTTTAAAGTTATTTATCCAAATTAACTTAAATGCGTTACAGCATTCACTAAGCTATTGTATATAATCATTTTATCCTTCTCATATTTTATTAATAATCTTTTGCCCCTAGAACGCTACCATTAGTCCGAACTAATTCAACATCGGCAATCACCGGAATCGAATTTTTGTGTATATATGTTTGTTTTAAATCTCTAATAAAACTCCGACTGGACCCATCCGAATGATTCTGCTAGCTTGTTCTTCAATTAAAAACCAATAGAATTCTTAAAAAGATCTGTTCCAAAACAATCCGAAGTCTAACTGTGCATAAAAACTTCGAATCCCCCCAGCCAAAACTAGTTGTGGTGTATAACACTGCAGTTTTCCGTTAAAGCTTATTAAATTTAATAGTAATGCTTTATGCATTACCCAAACCCAAGTATTAAGCTTTAACCAGAGCCTACTCACGTTGCAATCATGTAAATCTTCATTCAATAGTCAATAACTCAAAGTAAAGGCCTCTTCCTAAAGTTCACTTGAGTAAAACTCAAACAGGCCTATCTTTACATGTCCTACTCCTTCAAACGGCTCTGCACCCAATCCCTTTGTTCAACCGACTTCTCCTCCCACTTTCCATTCTTCTCCTAGCCCTCAGCCAATCAGACCCCCGCAGCTCTCCTCGGCGTCCGCGCCTTGGTCCAGAAAAACCGCTGCTCCAGCATAAAAAGCCCCAGTTGACCTCCCTCTACAGCGCAGTCAGCACAGCTCACAGATCTCTCAAGCTAGAAGAGTCACGCCGGTCGGGAGTGGAGATGTCACGTCCGTGGTTGCCATGCCGGGCAGAATGGTAGTAGTTGTAAGTAACTAGTTTAACTTTAGAAGTTTATCTTTAGGACCCCCCCAATTCTAAATTTATAGTCTAATTTAAATTAACCTCTAGCTTGGAGTCTTTATCACCATAATGTTAGAGTAGGCATCTCTTCCTAAAAAGCCAGTTTCATTCTTTGTTCATTTCTTAAATGTAAACAAAGGGACGGTTTGATCCTCGCGAGGAAAAATAACTGTGGGACGACTTGAAAACTACAGTTGTCAAATATAGTTGTAACTTAGCAGACGCGGTTCAGCTTGCTGGGTATTCCAGGATTGGAACCCAAGATAAAAATACCTTTTCTTGTCTAAATTAAGTGTTTAGGAATCAACTTTGTTGTTCTTGTTGAAAAAAAGTGAATTTCTAATTTAAATTCTGTCAAATCGTTTTTGCCAATCTTGTCAAAAGCTGACACTAGTGAACTAAATGTAAAAGTGTTATTTCTTATCATTCTGATGTTTTAAAATAAAAACCAAGAGTTTTTAAACCTCAGATTCGTTCCCTAGTAGATTAATTGTTTTTAAGTGTAAACTATTATGTAGCCCTTTTAGCTTTTATACTTCGTTTAAACAGTTAAATAATCCACCGTTGGTGGCAGTGTAATTACCGGTAGCATTAAGGTAAGGCCTAGAATAGGACACCGACGCTCCATCCCCCAAGCCGGGACTGTAGCCCATGCTGTGTTTATTGTCGTAAAAGTCGTAATAACCACAAAACCTGATGCTAAGAAGTACTCGTCAACCAAGGATGTCGGGGGTGCTACAAGCACCTCAGCCGTCGTAGCGTCCACCGCTACAACTTGGTGGCAGTGGTGGGATCAACTGGTGCTATTCCTAACAAGCGTTTCCCCCCTGCCATACTACCATGCCAAGTTTCTAGAAGGATGCAAGTCCAGTCCAACTAGATGTTTGTGGTCCCGTAAAATAAGGCCACCAAGCAGATGCCAGTGATCCCGTAATCTAAGATCACGAAGCAGAAGTCGCCCCAACGTTAAAAACGGGGCAAAACACAACCTAGCAGCCACAACAACTGCCGGCGCCAGGGAGCAACATTTGCCGCTTCCAGTGAGGCCCTCCTGCCGTGAGACGTCTCCCCCCAAACCCGATGCTGTAGAAGAACCTGTCCGTAAAAAGAATCAAGCGCTCCGTGCAACCAAGCAGTGGATTTTGTGTGTGCCCACCAAGGTCCCAGTGGATTAGACTGCCAGAGACGATCTACATCAAAAAAAATTCAGTGCCGGACTTCCCGTACTACGGTGGAACAGGAAGGACAGACTGACAACACAGCGATTGTGTGTAAAAGGGTAAGAGTACATAGGATATGCTTAAAGGCCGCCAAGCCGAGTATTGTAGTTAAGAGCATTTATGTATTTTAGCTATTCACATATCAGAGTGCTAGGGTTCCTGAAAGTGTATTTTTATGTATAAACTTGCTGGATTTGGTAGAGAAGTTTTTTAAGTAATTCGCTCTGTTTAAAATTAACGTTCAAATTAATATGCTGCTGCATTTAATTTTGGTTTAGATATAAAAGCTTAATTTTGAACCCGTTTAACGTTAAAAACAAAAATGTCCGACATGGATGAACTAGACGAAATCATTCGTGACTTGCCCAACAAAGACATCAAAAAGGCTTGTTTAAATTTAGGATTTATTCTAAGTGAATCTCGAAGTAAATCAGTACAAATCTTACGAGCAGCCCTCGAAGACGGGAAACTTGATTTGACCGAACTCTCTGACGCACTAGCTAACGCTATAGAAAAGAGAGAGGCTAACTATTTTAGCAAAAAAAGAACTAGCCGCAAAAGAGCAGGAGCTTTCTCTTAAAGCCGAAGAACTTAAGTTATGAGCTCTTGAAGTGGCTGAAGGTGATAAATGCCGTGCCCATGAACTTGCCCATCAAGAGGCTCAGATTAGAGACCGAGACACCTTAATCAAGGAGAAAGAAAAAGATAAAAAAGCCATGTTGGCCGCCCAGTTAAGTGCCCAAGACTTGGCGAAACTCGACATGTCAACAGCTTGAACTAGCCTAAAGCTACAAGCTAAGAATGTTAATGTTAACGCTGCTCCAAACGGAGCTAATGGCGCTCTCCCAGCTCAACCAAATCCAGTAGTAAAACAGGGTAAAGTTGCTGATGTTGTTCGCCTAATGAATAAGTGGACACACAAAACAGAAATTTATAGTTTCTTAAAGATTTTTGGAAGAATTATGATTAGCCAAAAAACTCCCAGGGACCAATGGACAACAGCTTTGTTACCGTTAATGGGAGAGGTACTAGTCAAAGTTTGCGCCCAACTTTCCGACACGGAAATGCTTGACTACGAAGTAGTTAAAGTTAAATTACTTGCCCGATTTGTCCAGACGAAAGAATCACTACAAACGCAATTTCGTTCACTCGAGAAAGACCAAGAAATGCAGTACCACAACTACGCATTTGAGTTGGAAACTTTGTTTTCCAGATGGCTAGATTTAGCTAAAGTTAACCGAGATTTTGACAAGCTAGTTAATCTAATGCTCTTTTATTTTATGAAAAATTTAATTTTTCACGAAATTTTTCCCCACTACACGAAAATATGCCAATTTTCGATTTTGAAAAAAAAAGCTCTAAAACGAAACTTTTTTTTCGTTGTGTAGGCCTACAAATAAAATACAGTTTGGCTGCTGTAGCCCATCCAACAGTAATCTTGTAGCGTCTGTACAGAAAATTATACAGAACTTTAAAAATGCACAAAATTGGGCTGGGCTGGACTGACGTATCTGCCGAAGGCCGGAAATGCTGCTAACTTCATTTTCGGCCAAAATATCGAAATGAGAAAAGCTGAAGTCGCTACTGACACGTTTTGATTTCTGCAAAAAAAACGTTGTTACCACGTGTAAAATTTTATAAAAAGGTTAAAAGCAGAAAATTGGTCATTTTTGGTCAGCGGTAGCGGTCGAACCATTTGGATTGGGCGCCGCCATCTTGGAAAGCGTTGGAAAGCTGGAATTCCCCTCTATCTAGGCCTGTCAACATATATTCTCGTTGGCCAGTTGGCATTGGCCATCAGGCGGTTTGTAGTAGGCTGTTTCTGGCTGTTTCCAGCTAACTTTCCAAAGCATTTGAAGATCGCGTTCCCTCATTGGCCGGTTGGCACCACGTGACCGATTTGGCACGCTTTCATTGGCTGATGCGCGATTTCAACATGGACGCCGCTGATCGCTTCGTATTTCACTGAGTGCTTGTGTTTTTAGTCAAAGACATTTTAGTTCGTTGTTGCAAATCACAAGGAAGATGATGTTTCACAGCATTAAAAAATGAAATTAGCAGCCACGATGCAAAGCTAAAATGGAAAAGAGCCTATAAACCTTCACACTATCGCTTATCAGGTGGGAACAACGATTTTTAGCCTAACTAATCCCGACTTTCGGACGCGTTTTGTCAACACGGAGATTTTCCATTTTAGTTCATTACCGCCCGTAATTAAAAAAGAAAATGGTTCTCCGAAACTCTTAAAGCTATTTATCTGATTTTTTTCTGTGCACCTTAACGTGCGTGTAGTAAGTTTGAAATAATTGTGTCCAATAGTTTCCGTAAGAATAATATTTCGTTAGTACCTCGCTTCTGGGTAACGAAAGAAAAACAACTCGCTCCATGACAATTTTTTTTTTAACTCACTCGAAATGGTTAGGGAAACTTTCGAAATTTTTTATTTATTTTTTTTTAAACGTAAAATTTCACGAATATCACGTTAACATGTAGTTTACACGGACAGCAACGAATTTCACGAAATTATACGATCTATTTTCGTGATATACTGACACACATCCATGATGTACACTGAAAAAAAATTGTTTCCAGGTAGCAGATAATAAGCTAATTATTTTACATGATCGTGAAATCGTGAAAAATTAGGGTCCTTACTCATAGACGACATCTTTGTCAGCCTAGGTTAGGAACGAAAGATGCCTTAAGCAAGCCTTATTTAAATAAGATGAAACGAAGTTTGTCATCTAGTGATATAAACAAAAGTTTAGTCATGTCAGATAAACCCGGAATTAGCGATTTAGCTTTCCCGAATGGTTTAAGTTACGTGAGCTAACTTCCCCCAATCTAAAATTGGAAACGAATAAACCGGCCAAGTCAAAGGTTGGCAGTAAACATGTTCCCCCTATATGCTTTGATTTATTTCCAGAGTTTTGTAAAGTTAAATTGCCGGATTTTAATCTAAATTAAAACCAGAGTGTTAGCAAATAAGAAACTTAAACATAGTTTTTCCCAGTCCTTTTTTTTTTGTTAAACGTAGGACCGATGTTTTGGTGTGAATTCTATCTCAGTGTAGGGTGGAAATAAATGCATTTATTATGGCTCTAGCACTGAATAGGTCTTTACAGTGAAACGGAGGTTTAATACCTAACCTAATGTAGTGTTTCTCTAAATAGAGTTTTTTTTATTGTTGCAAGTAAACCGGAAATCTAACAAAGTAAATTTCCCGTGCATGTTTCTTTTAAATAATGAGTAGTTTGTCGCTACAACCGTGGCTCCATCTAGGAGCAACCAAACCTAAAATAGTATATTTGCTGAATTTTAAATTTTAAAACTTCAGAATCTACTGGACAAACCTGGAAAGCATCTAGTGAATACTGCTGCATCAAGCCAGCATTTTCGTTAAACATTTAATCCGTCTGGTAGCCACGAATGGACCGAGACGGTAAAGTCCTTCGGCTGTAGATGACGTATCCTGAAGATAACGGGATGATTGATCCCACTGTCTTTAGTAGTTCTGGAAGAAGAATGTCAGTGGGATCGGATTCCCCTGGGAAGCCAGGATCAGGAGTAGAAGGTTCCAGGGAGTGGTAGGAGCGATACGAGGATCGATCCTCATTATCTGTTGGTGCCTGAGGTACAGCTTGGACAGGAGCAGGCAGGTGGAGCCGAGGGATCGGCAGAGTCGCAACAGGAGCAGGATCGAGTCGACGGGAAGGACCGGGCATTGGGTCCCCGAGTCGAAGTCGCTTGGAAGTAGACGCAACCCACGAACGGGTATAAGCAGAAGGCGCTGGAGGATTCGAAGATGATTTGAACTTTAGTTCAGAAGTGCCGAATCCATAAGGGAATGCACTTGGTCCTGAGAGATTTGGTTCGCAGAAGGAACGGTGCGGGAAGGAACGAAACGCTGGGAGGATCGAGAAGAGAAATCCATAGGAAGCGGGCTCGGCGAAGCCGATTGCCTGGCTGCTCGTTTACGAGCCTCAACCTGGAGTAGAGGTCCCTGGCCCACTGTAATTCAAGAGAAAGGTCTGTGGGACCTGGATCCCGTTGAGGCTGTCCGTAGGGGATCAGAGAAGTGGCAGCAATATCACTAGGTGGGATCGCGAGGATCGTAGCTGCAGAGGGATGAATTGGGGTGGAACGAATCGGACTCTGTATGGAGTCCAAGAGCACAATACTGACCCCTGGATCGAGTGAATCCAGAGCAGGCGTTGGGGAAGCAGGAACAGGGGGAACCAACGGTTCCCTAGGCGTGCCCTTAGCATGAGGCATGGTAATCGTAAGAAAGGATTGTTCCTCAAAGAACAGCACAACTTGTTAGGTCGGCGGTTAGAGAAGAAAAGATGAGACGGTTCGCTCCGCTCAAGCTTTTATATGTTGGACGCTGCGCACAAACCTGCGCAGAGGGTAGCGAGTCGGAGAGAGATCTTTGATTGATCTCTAATTGAAACAGCATTATGAGAAGGAGAATGATAAAAATAAGGTAATGGATATTTTCATAGCAACTAGAAATAGTAATTTTAGCATAAATTACTGAAGGTTAGTATTTTGCAGATACTGTAGTGAGAAACATGACAAGATGCATACCTATCACCTATGAATTCTTGTTATTAGGCCATGCAAAAAAATTTTTTGGGTTATGGGGGAGGTAACAAATTGATTGATTGATTTTATATTTTATTTAATTTAACTGACCACATTTCTGGCTTAACTAGCAGTCAATGTAGTCAATTTTTTTTTTTTTTTTAGTTTTTCCATATATCCTCAAGACTTTGAAATAGAGGTTGAAATTTGAACCATTAAAAAGCTCATTTTGAGCCGGTTAAAATGGTGTATTGGAATGTTAAAATCGATCAAAATTTGGCGAAAATATGATATTTAGCAGGTGGATCAAGATTCGGATAAAAAACTTTGACCTGCGATAATTTATGGCATCCGGATGCGCCTGTAAACCAAGCAACTAACGTTGCATGCAGTGGCGTAACTATATGCTGCAGGCCCTGCAGCCCTGCAGGCCCTGCAGCACTGGGGGCGCAGATGAAATGGGAGAAAAAATATACGTTTTATAGAAATATAAACAAAGCTATTACTGAAACAGATTATTTAGTATTTACATAAATTTTATCCAAAATATATTACCAATTTAAAGTATGGGTTCTAAATTTCAATAAAATATAAATGCAAGATGACTACTCCGAATAGTCATCTTACGTTTACAGTAAACTAAAGCTTTCAGATAAAATTAACGAATGTATGGAAAGTATCTGGTGTGGAGCGCAGCCAGTATCATAAAATGTTTAAATAAGTGTATGTTAATTAGGTGTCTTAGCAACAGAGGCTATTGTGGTTGACGTTGCACCATACGAATACGCTTGTTTCAATGAATTTTAAGCACGCATCGCATGGTTTGAATGACTTGACCTTGACTGAGCTGCTAACAAAAATACGCCAACTTCAGCGTATACATATACAGTTTGGTAATTGTGACGCCCAATCCAAGCGTGGAATATTAATGCAATAGGGCGTGCAGGTTCATTTTTTTCATGGAGCAATGAAAAAGGGCGAACATGTTCATTCTTTGCACAGTAGCAACGATAAACGACGACCAAGCCCCAAAGAGCAGCATATTAACGCAATAGGGCGTGCATGTTCATTCTTTTTCACGGCATCTCTGAAAAAGAGGAAGCATGTTCATTTTTGGCACAGTAGCAATGAAAAAAATAGCGAGTTTGTTCATTCTTTGCACGGTAGTAATAAAAAAGGGCCAGCAATGTAAATTGTAATGTTGATTAACAGCAACAGTCAGTTATAAAACGAAATATTATGACGTGTGTTGTTGATGGAAAGCTCTGGGTATTCCAACGCTGGGCCCCAACAGAAACAAATGCCAATGTAACAACAAATGGGGCAGTGTTACAATATGGCTCATGCTAGAGACCCCAGCTAGTTAAAACTTAAGTGAATGTAGCGATTATGACAAGGGAGGGAGTGAAGATAACTTTCCTAACTAAATTAAATAAGGCTATCCAGTATTTCTACCTGGTCTTTAAAGCTGCCTCCACCGGTGGGTAAGTTTAAAAGCTAAGGGGGTTTAGAATAAAAATGGGCTACATCTTATTTAAACAGTTAGCGATTATCCAACACTAGAAAACTGACGTTTGTAGTTTAAAACTCGTAGTTTTTAATAAAACAAAAAAATGAAAATAAACACTTTACATTATGGCTTACTAGTTACATGAAAGCTTTTAAATCAAGGCAACTGGCTTTCCGTGAAAGCAAACGAATTTACATTTCGAAAATTCAAGAACAAAAAGCAACAACGTGCTTTTTACATAATTACACTTTTCGAATAGAAAAAGTAGGTTGAATTCCAGAAGTTTCCGTTAATTTATTACCGCATGCGCTAAATTATACAATTAACCCAGAGAGAAAAATCTCTCGCAAACGATTCCCGAATCCTTAAGGACCACTGTCTGCCGTTTAAATTAAAACGTGGTTTAAGATAAACAAAGGAACGTTGGTTTTTAGAAAGAGAACCACTCTGACATTACACAAGTAAAGACCGAGAATGCCTTTTGGCTTACTCCACTGTAAAAATCTAACACAAGAGGTAAGTTAAAAACTGAACTATAAATTTAGAATGGGGGTCCTAAAAAAAAATTAAACTTTCAATTAACTAGTAACTTATACTGACCACTACCTTTGCCCGGCATGGCAACCTTCAGAACGCGGCATCTCCACTCCTGACCGGTCGCGACCACCACTTGTTTTAGATCTGTGAGCTGCGCTAATGATTGTCTCCTGGGTCTGAGTTTTATACCCGATGCTAGGCAAGCAGGTAGAGGGAAAGCGCGGGCCTGAAGAAGAGCAAGGGGCGCAGGGGGGGGGGGGGGGGGGGGAAGAGGAGAGAGGGGGGTGTTAGTGAAACCTTGGGAGGAGGAGAGACTTGACCAAAAC
>JAHWFP010156300.1:55479-106182 GCA_023313725.1 Lithobius niger
GGGGTAGTGAAACCTTGGGAGGAGGAGAGACTTGACCAAAACCGACCAGGCTATCACTACCGGAAGTAGGTAAGGAAGCGCGGACGGGCAGGGTAGCTTTGCACTCTGAGTGGGTGGGGAATTGAATCCTGGGATCTGGTTGGAAGGGAATGTTGGCAATGAGAAGAGCAAAGGGAATTGCCGACTTTTGTGAATTGAGAGGCCTTAGGAACTGAGTTTTTAACTCACAACGGGAAGGCCTATAAATTAAAACTACGATATTATGTATCGCAACTATTGAAGGAGGGGAGGGACGAAGTGTAATGCACAGTTTGACTTTGACAATTTAATTGAAGGAACAGATCGTTTGTTTTGCATTCGGATTGTTGGTAGTCACGGTCGAGTCAGCACTTTACTATTTACAACAAATACAATTAACGTTCGTTTAAATTGTTGCTGAAGGAAGGCTAAGCAGAGGTAGTGATCCGGGGGCAAAAGATTAAACTCAAAAGGTAAATAAAACTAGCTCAGTAAAAAGGCTATATAAAAATTACGAGTTTTAAGTTTTGTCTCAGCAGAGAATAGCGATAGAAAAAAGTCGGACATTTTTCATAGCATTTGGGGTACCAACAAACAAGATAAAAAACATCGTACTAAGTCTGTATCCAACATATATGTGAGGTTAAGTACCTTAAAGGAAGCCCCTCCTAAAACACAACTAAGCTAGTGTATTTAGGCTTTATGCATACAATAAAATAAAAAGAAGTAATTACATTTGTACATGATTTTGAAGCTACGGCGGCCGGAAGTTTGCGCGCTACGGCCCAGTTTGGTGATTTTTTCTCAAGGATGCTGTGGACGAACCAGAAGGAAATTTAATGTTCTGTTTTCACAGGAATAAAGTTCAAGTGAGTGGCTATTAAGAGCTTCTATGTTTGACCGATTCTGATGGTAACTTCTTGTCGAATTTTCCAACCAAAGATGAGGATTTTTTGGTAGGGAGGGGGGGCTGAAGTGTGGAGTTTCATAAAAACTGAGTTTTTCTCCGAGGTTTTTGATGTTTGGAGTCGGGGTATCCACTCCAATCATGCCGCAGCACAGAAATGTGTTAGTGTTCATTGGCATCAAGTTGTTGCGTCAACAATGGTATTAAAATTACGTTAACGTTGGAGTCTTTTACACCAGCTGTTGATTCAAAATACCAAAAAGCTGAGAGAAAAATGCAGATCTGCGGCGTCCTGCTAATTTAATGCTACAGATTAGATTCTTTAAACCATTACAGTTATCGTAATAAACAGTTAAATACTAGTGCATCCTTGTTGTAATGCTGATAATATTTTAATTTGACAGCAAGGTAGAAAAATAAATTTAGATGTAGTTGTCAACACACTTGTAGAAATAAAAGAAAGACAAAAAAAATTTGAAACGCAACCACAAGCTAGAAATGCAAGTTGTGTACGTGTAAGTAAACATTAAATTTAAATATTAAAATACACCTTTGATTTGTCATAAAATGGTTTGCAGGTCCCTGGGTGTGGGGCGCACACTGGAATTTTGCAGGGGGGGGGGGGGAGGGTGCAGCCGTGTCATAGTTACGCCACTGGCCTTAAATACCATTAAAATTTCGCTTACAATAATGACAATCCTTTGTGAACAACTATTACCTTTGAGTGACTGCACATGTGATGCAAATATCGGGTGCTGAGCTGGAATGTTTTTAACAAAGCTTGAACATCATCCCGATGGTTACGAAAAGAATGATCCAAGACAGGCATGCCATTCTTCAAAAAAATTTCAACAAAGAGGCGCCCATACTGAAAAAATTTTATATTATTATTACAAAAAAAAAAACCCACCACAAAAAAGTGCCCCAGTGTCCAATTTGATTTAATAAAAGAATAAAACAAAAGCATCAAATCCAGTCATGAATCGGGAGGCGAAAAAGTAGCAAGTCTTGCAACATGTATAGCAGCAATCATATACACAGTACGCCCTAGATGTCAGATGTCTATAATTTAAAGTAAAAAAGACTAAAATATCAGGGCCTGTACCTGGTTGATTTTAGTTTTTATTGTCTAACTGAAAATATACATTACCTTACATTACCTTTTTTATAGCAGTTTCCCCCTTTTGAGCTTATTTTCCTTGGAAGTTTGAAGGTTGGGTTCCCTGCTGGGCTCGTAATAGTTATGCGCATGCGTGGGCTTGGGTCAGTCTATATAAGCAGACTGCACAAGCTGAACCACATCATTTCTCCCGAACCCAGAACCTAGTTCATGGAGGGAAGGCCGGGCGGGATGAATATTTTAAGTAAGGCAATAAAAACTAAAATCAACCAAGGTGCAGGCCCTGGTATTTTAGTCTTTTTATAGTCGATGAAGATAAACATTACCTTTTTTATAGCGGACTTCGTCACCTAGGAGGAGGGATAGGTTGGAATATCCCGCATTACAAGCCAGCACCCCCAAGGAACAAGTCCCGGAGAAGACAACCTTAAGGCCAAAGCCATATTATATCCACAATGGAACATGATAAGAAAGAAGAGGTACGGAATCGAATGTATCGTATACGTGGGAGGCTAACGGTGCGAACTGCATGGGAATCATTCTTCAGAGTGGATACAGGAGACATAACAGTAGCCTCTCAGTCACGATGTCTGAGAAACCGTCTTTCGTAAAGTTCTCCCTCAAAGTCGCCACTCGTGAAGGTGTAGAATGCCTGGCGACGGGGGGATTGTCTTCCATCCGTGTTGAGACAGAAATGAGTCTGACAATGGTAGACGAACAGGTTCCTCTTTTTTCAGATCCATCAGGTCCGGAAACCACGTTGCAGCCGGCCAATACGGAGCTACAAGAATGAAGGATCCGGAAATGTCCTGAATTCTGTTGAGAACTTGCTATAGCAGGCAAGGGGAGGAAGGGGGGCGTAGGCACTCATGCTGTTCCACGAGGTATCCGTTGGCCATTCTTGTGCGTCTGGGAATGGTGATACGAAGTTCCTCAGTAGTCTGTGTTGTTCTTCGTTGCGAACAAGTCGGTTCCCTAATTGTTGAATAGAGCCTGACATACGCTAGGATCCAGTTCCCACTCCGTGGTTGGTGTCACGTTCCTTCTGGATAACTCGTCTGCCCAGACGTTCCGTTTTCGGGGGAGGTGGCGTGGGATCAGATTTATCCTGAGAGCATAAACAAAGCGGCAATGATGTTTCCATCGTCAGGTCTTTCAAGTGGGTTCCTTCCCCATGCATTATGTAGGCAACCGCCGTGGAGTTGTCCGACATTGCGCCTATGTTCAAGTCCTCCATCGCCACACCAGTTGCTGAATGGCGTACCTCACTGCCCTTAGTTCTAGCAGGTTTATATGAAAAGTTTTCTCTTCTTCCGTCCACGCTCCCAACACTGTCCTGTCGTCCAAGTGGGCACCCCAACCCGTTGCAGACGCGTCCGAGAAGAGAAGTCCATCTGCCGCCGCTTCTTTCAGAGGTACCCCTACTTGTAGGTTCTTCTCCATCCACCAGCTCAAATCCGGGAAGTTGTGAAGCCGAATGACGTCCGACCATGAGACCCTTGGGTTCCACTCTTCCTTTCTAAACTAGTGGATGGGCTTTACTCTCCACTGGCCCAAGGGAACTAGAGCTGCGTTGGAATTCATCATTCCTATGGTTGAAGCCAGTTCTTTCGCTGTAACTTCCGATCTCTCCCGCAAACGCCGTAGCGATGCAATTATCCTTGAGATCTGTTCCGGGGATGGCCGAATTCTGGATAGGCACATGTTGAATTCCACTTCCAAAAAAATAAAGAACTGGAGAGGGATGAATCTTGACTTTTTCACGCTGACGCCCAGTCCTAACTCTCGGAATAATCGGACACATCTTCGCCCGTGTTCGTGAAGGGTAACTCGGGACGAGTGTCGCAGCAGCCAATCGTCTAGATAGGCATGTGTCCTTATCTTCTCCTGATGAAGAACCGCTAGCACCGGGCGCAAGATCCTCGTGAACACCTGATGTAAGGGTAACGTTGTGAACTGGCACATGAACCTGAAGAGGTGCCCGACTTCTACATGAAGGGGGACGAGGAGGTAGGCGTCCTCTAAGTCTATAAAGATGGTGTACTCCCCTTGCTGAAGAGCCTCTCTGATCTTTCCTGATCTTTCCAGTGTTCCTTCGCGATGTGGCCATTCAGCTTCTTTAAATTGAAGAGGAGGCGGGTTCCTCCTCCTTTCTTGGGTATGACCCTCGCTGGGTTCCAGAAACCCTTGGAGCCTGGCGGTGGATTCTCCAGAGCTCCTTTCTCCAACAGCTTTTCCACGTCTTTCTGAAGACCTGAGAGGTCACCCCTTGCGATGCCCACTCTGGCGGCTAGTGCGTCTGCGCTTGTAGAGAAGAAAAGGGTGGGTAGTACCGTGCTCCATCTCCAGTATTAATTGGTCGTCGGTTATTTTCTTCCATTCTTCCAGGTGCTTCTACAGCCTCCCCCGCACCACCCGACGGTGAAAGGGGAGAAGCTCTGGGGCATCAAAGTCAAGTCCTAGAGCCCCTTCGTCCTCTTCCACGGAAAGGGCTTCTTCCTTTTTGCTATTGACCTGCCCCTCGTCCTCTGGGTTTGCCGAGGGAAGTTGCGCGAAAGGGCGATGGTACCCTTCGTCGGTCCCGCTGACCAAATCCTCGTCCTTCCTAAGGGCCGTACCCAAGGACTTGTTGTGGATACATGTTGTTCCCGCAGTCACCTGTGGTTTCGTTTTCACTCTCAATTTGGGTGCCAGTTGCAGCAGCTTGCCTGCAAAGTTTTCCGTGAAGCCATAAAAGGGGAGCAGACGAAGTTGTCCGGCCACATCCGTTGGTATGTTAGTTGCCGACTAGAGGAGCACGTCTCGTTTTGTGAAAACTGTATTGATTAGCAGCCTCGACGACCAGTTTAAGCTATCCTTCTGTAAGGACGAGGCTGTCTTCATAATGTGCAAAGATATGCAAAAACCGGTAACCGGCGTTTACTGTGGTTGAGACACGACATAATAGAAGAAAGAGCACACAAAACCACACAGAAGAACACAACAAATGTTCACTTAAATTTTCGGCGAATAATTGCGTTCGCCTTCTTCAGAAGTTAGTTAGAAAAATAAGAGTCACTATCGTCCTTTTGAAATTCGTGCAAGAAGTGAGAACCACTGATCTATATCGTGCGTTGCATCTGGAGTGCCCACTTTCTGTCAAATTTTGACGCGAGAATTGGCCGCAATAGGCGATCAATGTTGGCATAAGCAGGATTTTGGATGTTCATGAGTGGTATACTATTCTTGGAGAAATGTTTGATCGCAAGAGACTCGAGTGAGAGACTCGCAAGAGAATCGTATTTTTCTAACTAACTTCTGAAGAAGGCGAACGCAATTATTCGCCGAAAATTTAAGTGAACATTTGTTGTGTTCTTCTGTGTGGTTTTGTGTGCTCTTTCTTCCATTATGTAATATGCAAAGACTCCCGCACCGGCTGGTTGTCTCTGAGCTCCGGTACCTCGGCCACAAGGGTCTTTAGGGCCGCTGTAGACGCCGAGTAAGCCAATTCTGCATGAGAATTGGCGCGCATACTGCACCTCACGATTGATTCGTCTTTGTCAAATTGATGCATGGGTGTGCAAATGAAAGTGGGGTCTTTAGTGTGGAGCCTAACTCCATGGTCATCCGCTCCGGAAAGTACTCAGCTTCCGGAAATATCCTGTACCTCTTCTTTGGGGAGGGGGGGGGGGGGCTTTTTTACAGAGGCCTAAAAAAATGTCTTTGTAAGTTTAAGGTCATGCGGAGGTAAGGGCTTGGAGAGGGATATGGGTTGTTCATCTTTTCGAGTCAGTGACTCGGTGTTGAGGAGTTGGCGAAAGCCTACCACAGATAGTGGCAAGTGAGTAGGAGTTGTCTTCTTATTCCCCGAATTTACGAGAGTTTCGAGAGGTGGGACGTCCGGGTCCTCCACTACCGGAGGCGCCTGCTTGCAGAAAGGTGTCTCCTGCAAGTATTTAAAGGCGAAACTGGCGAAGTGCTTCAAGTGTATGAACCCCAGACTTTCCCCGTGGATTAGGGTTCAGGTCGCTTCACCACCGACTCTTTCTACTGTGAGTCACGCTCGTACTGTTCCTTCCAAGCTCTGTCCCTCCAGAAACAGGTTCTCTTCTCGAAATTCCACTCATCGAACCTTCACCGCCAAAAGTTGTGACTGTGCGGTGAGAGTCCACTTGAGGGCCGACCCACCAGTCCTATGGGGTGTCACCGTTGCGAAGTTGTCATGACTTTCCACCGGTTCGTAATCTCCTCGTCAACTCGCTCCATATCTCCTTGTTCGCCTTCCAACTCGTAACCAGTCTGGTATTCTCCCTGCCCAAAGTCGTTCTGGCTTTCCACCGTTTGTTCCCAGTCGTCTGCAGCGTCGCACTGGTTCCCCTAAAAGGGCGCCACATTCTTTACTGGTGATGACGGAAGCATTGACGAGCCGGAACTCCTGTGTGATCCAATGCGGACAGGCGAACTGAGGACCAGATAACTGCGGACCGCCAATCTGCGACCTGGATTGCAGATCGGCGAACCGAGACCGGTTGGACTGCGAACTGGCGGACTGCGAACCGGCCGCTCGTGATTTCCTCATGTCGTTTACAATTTGCGTGCGCGATCTCCCCTTTGGATCCCTGGATCCAGGCGATGCTGCCGGACGTGTTTCCCTCCCGCTATCCCTTTTCTCGGGTGCGGGCAGGGCGTCCTTGCTTTTCGACGATCCACTCACCCGTCCGCCTACCCTTCTCGGGTGCGACACCTTGGAGTATTCCCCTCTTTTCCTTTACGGGCCGTGCAGATCGCCGTTCTGCGGCGGTCTACGGTCTCCTGTTTATCCGTGTGACCGCCACTAGAACTCATTTTCGATTGTGCTGGTAAACGTGAACCACTGAAAAATCTTCGTTTTCCTAATGAAGTAAAATTTTTTTTTCCTGAGCGCCCAAATGCCTCACTTGTGTAAATTTCGCCGTTTTTTTAATAATGGACAGAATTGGTCAAACTCTTCGACATTTAATAGCCATCCATAATATCTACCTCTTGGGGAAGCCCAAATCCGAAATTTCCATCCAGAAGGTCCACAAACTACATTTGAAAATCGTCCAAAACCAACCGCAGCGCTCCTTCATCATGGCCGCCATTATTGAAGACTGTACTCATGTATTTTGATTTTATCCTTTCTGTTTTAGGGCAAAAAGCCCCAAAACACTAGATTAGTTGTAGTTTAGGAGGGGCTTCCATTTATGGAACTTAACCTCACATACATGTGGATACAGACAACCATTTCAAGTGTGATATTTTTTATTTTGTTTGTCGGCCGCAATCCTCATGAAAAATTTCCACAACGATCGATTTTGTCTTTTAACTTTAACGTTAAACTTCCAACTTCACTTAATGCGTTATAGCATTCAACTAAGCTAGATTATTTAACCACTTTTCAATCTTTTATATATTCTTTTGCCCCCAGAAACGCTACCATTTGTCCAAAGTAATTCAACATCGGCATTCTACCGGACACGAATTTTTGTGTATGTTTGCTTTAGTTCTCCTCTAAACCCGACTGAGACCATCCGAAGGTTGCTACTAGCTTGCCCTACTATTAAAACCAAAAGAATTCTTAAAAACATCTTTTCCAAAGCAATCCGAAGTCAAACTGTGCATAAAAACTTCGAATCCCCCCCCCCCAGCCAAAACTAGTTGTGGTGTATAACACTGCAGTTTTCCGTTAAAGCTTATTAAATTTAATAGTAATGCTTTATGCATTACCCAAACCCAAGTATTAAGCTTTAACCAGAGCCTACTCATGTTGCAATCATGTAAATATTCATTCAATAGTCAATATCTCAAAGTAAAGGCCTTTTCCTAAAGTTCACTTGAGTAAAACTCAAACAGGCCTATCTTTACATGTCTCTACTCCTTCAAACGGTCTACCCCAAGTCTCTTTGTTCAACCGACTTCTCCCACTTTACATTGTTCTCCTGGACCTCAGCCAATCCGACCCCGTAGCTCTCCTGCCCGTCCGCACGAACTTCCGGTCGCTAGCATAAAAAGGCCCCCCCAACCCTCAACCCACAGCACAGCTCACAGATCTCTCAAGCTAGAAGGGTCACGCCAGTTGGGAGTGGAGACGCCATGTCCGTAGGATGCCATGCTAGGCAAAATTGTAGTGGTTCGTATGTTGTAGTTTAGCTTTTAAAAGTTTAGTTTAGGACCCCATATTCTAAATTTATAGTTTAAAGTCGTAAACTTAACCTCTAGCTTAGAGAAAATTATGGTGGTGACGCCTTAAGCGGCATAGTAGGTTTCCTCACCCCATAACGTCAGAGTGGTTCTCTTACTAAAAACCAATTTTTCTAGTTTAGTTTAAATGGATTTTTAATTTAAACTGACGGTTTGATCTTTGTGGAAGTCGAAAGAAACATACTAATGCCTAAATATAAAATTGCCGGGCTTTTTATTTCTTAGAACAGTTTCTGAGGGAACTAAGGGATGTTGATCTTTTGTACTTGAAAAACTTAGAAACATAACTGTGGACGGTTGATCGTGTATGAAACATACTGTCAGATACACTGTAATCAGTTGCGGCTGTCCAGTCTTGCGGGTATCTCCGTGAGCACCTAGTATTACTTTTTCTAATGTGAAAATTTAGCTTTATTCAAACACAAGCGTTGTTTGTCTGAAATCTTGTGATTACTAAAACTGTAAATTCAACTTGTTGCTTTTAATTCATTGATATTCAAAAGCTTTTCAAAGCAAACTACGATGTAAAGTGTTTTTTTCATTTGCTGTTGCCAAAAGAAAACCAGGTGTTTTAAGCTTCAGTTCGTTTGCTAGATTGATTAACTGTTAAAGTGTAAAATAAGTATGTAGCCTATTTGTAACTTTTAGCATGCATAAACAGTTAAATTCCACCGTTGGTGGTAGTGAATACCAACAGTATTAAGGTTAGGCCCCTTTAATTAGGACCAGACGCTCCATCCCCCATGCTGGGACGTAGCCCACGCTGTGCTTATGCCGTAAACGTTGTTATAATCACCGCTGAACCTTAGACTGAAACTCCATGTACACCAGGGAAACTGGGGGCATTACAAGCACCTAAGCCGTCTTAGCGTTGTAAAGGCATGAGGCCTAAAAATTCCTGTCGATTGGTTAGGAGACCCGACACCAACCATCAACAACTCGGGGACACCTTTTTCTTCCTTAGCGCCAAAAATGCGCTAGGCCTATTTTTCACTTCCAAGTTTAAAAATTCATATCTCCCTGGAAAATGGACGTCATCGACTCTAGTTTGCAGCTCTTAATAAACCTGAACTTTATCTAACATCCTGTGAAAACAGAACTTGAAATTTCACCATACTTTGGTCTACAGCTTCATTTGAAAAAGTGCTCAAACTGAGCGCCGACGCACGCAATCTCCGTCGCCATTTTCTACAAACATGTAAATATTTATTTGTATTTCTCGAATTTATTTCTAGGCATAAAGCCGACTAGCTTAGTGCTGTGCTAGTTTACATGTTAACTATGTCTTCAATGTTTTTATTTTACTAAGGTGACGATTTTAGCAACTATGAAAACTTTGACCACAACAACGGTATTTTTGCGGATGCGATAACACATTTAAATTTTTATGCGTTATAGCATTTTAAAACACAAGCTGGTTTATTTAATCTTTTGCCTAGGCTTTTATAAAAGCATTATTTAACGTAATCTTTTCTCATGAACCCTACCTTGTTCAATATGGCAACACAACTACGATTATTTTACCGGACATTTTCAGTGTGTATCTTGTATTTTTTATTTCAGGGCTCCGACCATACTGATCTCAATTCCGAATGCACAACAAAGCCTTTGCCTTCAATTAATAACTGTTTATTTTTTATTTGAGCATCAAATTTCGTCTCCCCCCCCCCCCTTCCTTCAATAGTTGCAATGCATAGCATTGTAGTTTTTATAAAAAAATGTATAGGCCTATTCTCACGTTGTTTATGAGTTTTAAACTCACTGCACTCATGCCAGGCCTCTAATTGTTCCAATGCTCACACGTTTCCTTTGTTGGAACAACAACACCAATTCCCTCAATGCAAAAACGCGGGAATCAACTCTCCAAACACTGAGAGCGCCCAAGCTACCCTGCCCGTCCGCGCTGTCATGGCCGACTTCCGGTAGTGGGAGCTCGGCCGGTTTTGGTCAGTCACTCCTCCTCCAAAGCGACCCCTCTACCTCACCCCCTCCCCTCCGTCGATCTCCTACAGGTCCGCGGTTTCCCTCCTACTGACTGCCACGCAGCAGCTATAAAACCAAGCCAGGAGAGAATTTCGTTAGCATAGCATAGCCCAAGGACTCAGGCTAGAGGTCAGTACGGCGGTCAGAGCAGAGATGTCCAGTCCGAAGGTCGCCATGCCGGGCAAGGTAGTGGTTCAAGGGTAACTAGTTTATTAGAATTTAATTTTTGGAACAGAATTTCTAAATTTTTAGTCTTAAAATATAAACTTAACTTCTAGACTTTGAGGGAATTTGTGGGTAGCCAAACGCAATCGGCATTTTGGTTTAGGGCACCCATGATTTAAGGGTTTAAGGTCCCCTTCCTAAAAACCGGCTTTTTTTCTTTGTTTATGAACTCAGTGTTCATTATATAATCTAAGATCACCGAGATCTAGCATGTGTAATTGTTGAAGCAGGAGTTTTCAAAAAGGTAGTTTTCCTTGTAACACTAATCTTGATTCAGTGTGATTGATTGATTGACTTTAGTGCAAGAGTTGCTAGAGCTTTCAAAGACTATTTTACATTCTGCAAGGGTCATGTTTGTAACTTAGAGAGTTGCGATAACTCAAACCGACTTTTTCTAGTCCAAATTTTGTTGTGAACTTGAATTGTTCATTTTGCCGATTTAATTGTAAATCTTGTGCTTTCAATTGTAAAGCCCCCGTTTTTATTTTTGTAACCAACTAGTTACTCCGTGTGTAAAAATCTTGTCATGTTTTATTAAAACAGAAAAGAAGGTTGTTTTGAACAACAATTTTGACTTCGAGTCCGATTTAATTTGCAAGGGTTATTTTAATTACAAAACCATTTTTAATCTAACTCCGAAGTAGGCAAATTAGATTAATTACCCATCGTGGTGGCAGTGAACCATGATTAGATAGGTCTTCATAACTTAGGTAGGACGCTGACGCTCTTCTCCTAACCGTGCAGTAGACACGCTATGCTGTTTTCACAACAAAGTAAAAACCGCCACTTATGAACTTATCTAAAGTAACCACAAATACGCCAGATGTCAGTGCTATAGACAGTAGGCACCTCAAGACCCTGTAAGCGCCGCTACAGCGTCCGCCGTTACATGCTCCCCTTAACATCTTTAGCACTGACCTGAGATGACTGGGATGACGACGAACCCTTTGTCTTGTTCGCTGCATTGGTCGCTGTTGGTGAACCCTTTGTCTGTTTGCCACAATCCAAGGCACTCCCAAAATCTTCCGCTCTGATGACTGACAAATCATTATTTAATAAAAACTGGCCGGGTTCCTGCCGTTTCCTTTGTGGTCACTTCAACAGCACTAACTCCACCATTTTCGACACCAATTACACATAGTAAATTAGAAGTTTGTTGCCCACTCGCCTTCATGCGTTCCCACTCGACATTAGGCCAGCAATGGAACCCAAAACTTCCGACTTGAATTCACCCAGTTGAATTTCCACGTTTTTGATGACAATGTTGCTCACTTTTTCCGTCACCGATTTTTCCAACTTTTCAGAACGTGATGCCACCACTGACGCTGCCGTTTTCTCTGGCCGCTGTCGGTAACAATTCAAGTAAATCTTTAGGATAGACCGATTTCTCACCTTCCTGGAAAACCTCGAAATCTGCTGTCGTGTCCGACATTTCACTCACTAAGTCTTCCATGAAGATGGATGCATCCGGATCCTTACACATTAGTCCTAATCTGGCATCGAGACTTAAGATTTTTCTTTAAAGCTTCTGCCTGTCGCAGCTTCTGCAATTTCCTTTGGTCCGAATGCTTCCATGTTGTTCGGATGCTTTTTATCGATGCAGGATTAAGGGCCTCGCACAAATTGCACAGTTCCGTGACGAAATCGCACGCCCTACTCCTTCTGCACAACGGATGCAGGTCTAAGGGCATCTTCTGGCACGTACAAGAAGCGAAATTACCATCTTTGAGGAGTTCCTTCACTGCATGTTCTCCAATAAGAATTTCGCGCACGTCACTTTCTTCTTGGCCGTCGGCCATTTTATTGAGCAGAGAAACGAGCACATCATTTGTCAAACGCGTGCTCAAAAGCAAATGGGGTTTTCCCCACGAGGCAGGCAGCTGCAGCAGATATACTGCGCAGCGCGCCTAGCGGGTTAAATGAGCAACAGGTGTAGAAATCAAAAAATTAGAACATTATTTGTTCGAGCATGGGAAAAGCCAAATTAAGCGAATTAACCTTGAGTACTGAAAGTGAGTATTTTGCAGATAGTAAGAAACCACAATGTGCTACAAACTAACAAAGTAACTTTTCGATCTCAAGTTGCACTTATCACTTCAAAAGAAATTTTCGATCGAAAGATGACTACAGAGTGAGTGATAGGCTTGTTATTAACGATACACGCTAGTGTGTCACCAGTAATGGTGCACCAATACCAACGAAAGGTACCCAATTCCCTAGAATAACACAAAAAAATTATTAGGATTCAGTGACAAGCACGGCACGGCTTGGAAATGTGATACAATCCTGGCAAAGTGCTGGTCCAAAGTTCAGTGTGTGAATAGCATAGAATAAGACTAAAATACCAGGGGCACCTGGTTGATTTTAGTTTTTGTTTGCCTATACGAAAATATACATTAGCTTATTTTACATAACAGTCCCCCCCTCCCCCTCCAACGGAGCTCTATATCCCTAGCTTGAAAGTTGGCTTCCCTGCCGGGCTCGTATCCTACTGCGCATGACAAGAACTGGGATCGTCTATATAAACGGATCGCTGCGATTCCCAGCATCTTTCATCCAGCCCTCATGAACCTAGTTCATCCGAGGGGAGGCTTGGGCGGGTAAAAGGTAATGTAATTTTTTGTGTAGGCAAACAAAAAACTAAAATCAACCAGGAGTCCCTGGTATTTTAGTCTTTTTATTGCCAAGAAAATATTCATTACCTTATTTTACATAGCAGACCTTGTCAGAAAAGGCGGCGGGCTAGGTTCGGAGTACCCGCGTTACGAGCCGGTATTCCCACGGAACGTATCCTGGGGAAGACAACCAAAAGAACCCTCAATCCCGGATCCCGGAACCACAGTCCTATGAAGCTAGCAACAGGAACAGCAATATGCCGGGAGAGGTACCTTAAGGGTCCTCCCCTTGGGGCAAGGTAGAGATGCAAACACATAATGGAAGCCATCTCACCTTGGGTCGGAAAGTGACGACTTGGGAACAGGAGCGCGCTGAAGGACGAACTGCAGGAACTGCAGTGGAGGCAGGCGGCGGGAGCAAGGATGTCCTGTCCTGGCGAATCGGCGAGGGAGTTGTAGAGAAGAAGGTACGAAGTCCGGAGTAGGAACCGGCATGAAAAGGAGCTGCGTACTGAGAAGTCCAAGACGACAGATGCGGTTAATGGACTCCGATAGGAAGCGTCCATAATCGGTTGCATGGCGGAACCGTGCGTGCCGTCATGAAGGTGTCGGTGATTCTTGTAGTTGGAAGCACACGGTAGAGAAGGAATAATCCGAATCGAGAACTCAAAGGTAGAAGAGAGTTTGTCGTGAGTCGGAACGCTGGAAGCGGCGTGGAATCTCTTGGTAAATGGCGCGGGACAGGAAGGCAGCAAGTTGGAACACGGAAACCGTCGTGGGGAAGGCTTGCACAACGCCTAACTTGAGGAATGGATAAGAAAAACGCCATCCCGGGAGACCGGCCAGAATATGGAGCAGGAATTGACAAATCATAGGAATGGAGAAACGTGAGAACATGGACGGGAAAGGAATACTGTTTTCCACTGATTCCGGAGAATAGCAGTAGTGTGAACACTGGCAATAGTGCAAAAGGCATGAGGCGTTAGTGGATGCTGAGTGATTAAGGGAAACCTGACCAGGAGGATAGTGATACGGGAACGGAACGTAAACAAAAGGTGCCGGGCCCGGACTTGGGCCTTGGCTTGAACCCTAAGTCTTGGTTCAGCGGACAGCAGAAGATGCACTGTACTCAAGTGGCTATACTTGTGAAGGAGAACAGGAGGCATCACAGTGCAGACCAGGTTGTGTGATGAGAAGGCTTTTGGTCCTGGAGGACAAAGAACTGAATGCGTACTGAACAGTAGGATCTGTAGTGCAGGTCAGAGTGTGCAAGGTAAGACGTTTCGCTGCCGAAAAGGAATCGACAGGAAGGAGAACGGCCTGACTGTGTGCCACCGGAATGGTCGATAGATTTTTGCCCCAAAGCCGAGGAATCGAAGGTGATATGAAGAGAAATGGGAACTGGGCCCGGCCCGGAACGTGAGCCTGGACCCGAACGTCCGCCCGTGGTTGTTCTTAAAGAAGAGGAAGGGCGGTGCACGGGTATGTAAATAGAATGGTGGTCCCAGTAAAGGTAGGGTGGTAAGGAAGATGCGGTCCGTAAAGGGCTCCGGGCTGGGTGTTGGGTCCCGGACCGGTGGAAAGCGGAGGCGGCGTCAAAAATACGGGCCAAGGGACGGACGGATCCGGAATCCAAACGACGATCCTCTTCAGGAATTGGCTCATGTACTGCTGGGGCCAGCGTCTGGTCTGTAGGAAGAAGAGTGAACTCCATTGGGTGGGGACCGGGCCCGGACTGTGGGCCCAGAAGCCAATGCTTCTAAAAGTTTGAAGAAGAAAAGAACCTGGTAAGGTAACGTGAGGGGAACCAGGGAAACCGTGTCAAAACTTCTTCGTCACGAAGGGAACCAGGAACAGTGGCGGACCAGAGGAATGGCGATGGGCCGCCTGGACCAAAAGACTTGATGAATCAGGAATCGTCGTGAATCAGGAATCAAGAATCGTCGTGAATGAAGCTGTCCGTTGGTCATGAAGGTACACACCATGGGGGGGAGGAGATCTTTAAGACACGTTGACATGATGTTGTTGTTCCGGGCACTGGGACCGAGCCTCCACCCTCCTGCGATCAAGCGCTAGAGCGCACATTCTCAATTGCAAGGTTGTAGAACCGGAGGTTTTGTAGTAGAGGCTGGAATCGTGTGGTGGCGAAGCAGGAGGCTCGAAGTACGTCCTGAGATTTGTAGTGGTGTAGGCCTACAGGGCAGGGAATCGAAGATGAACTGAACAAGGGGCATTGTAGCACAGTCCGTTGGAAAGATAACATCATGGTGCGGAAAGAGCGTAGGAGTGGTTCTGAGTAATTACCAAGGAATCGTCGGCCGGAAAGGCAAGGAACCGAACGTGGGAAGAAGAAAAGGGAACCGGGCCCAGCCTCGAGCTTAGGCCCGAATCGTGAGCCAGGAGAAGAACGGCAAAGTGATCGTAGTTAGAACCCAGGAACGACCGAACGATCCCTAACTCGAGGGATAAAAATTGAGAATGGAACGCAGAAAAACGATGCCAGGCCCGACTCAGCCAGTGCCCAAACCTTAAGTCTTGCTTACTCATGAAGAAGAGAACGGACCGGAACGCAAGTCACTGAGCAGAAAGGCCGTCCCTAGTTAATGCAAGAATAAAAGGAGACATCCCAACTGATTGGTGAACAGGCAGAAAGGAACCGTAGGGCTTGTAAAGGCAAGGAAGGCTCCCGGGCCCAGACGTAGGGAATCGGTTCCATGCTGGGGGATCAAGCGCACGAGCCGGTAGGTACAGGAAGGGCAATATTCTATGAAAACAGCAGTATCGCCAGAGACACAAAGGCAGTAGGTTGCGGACCGCAAAAGGGTCCGGGCTGGCAGTTGAGGCCCGGTCCGAGTCCTAGTAGACAAGAATAAGCGGCACTAAAAAAAGTGCCACGAGGATGAGGTAACGATCTTCTTCAGGATAAGACGTACTCACGTCAAGAAGGTAGACAGCCAGCGGAACGTAGTCCGTGAAAGGGCCCAGGCTGGGCGCACGGGCCTAGTCCAAGTCTTGCTGTTCGCAATACGAAGCGGAATCGGACCGAACACCAGTCCTACAGAGGCGGTACTTGGTACAGGCGTGTGGTGAGGCAAGAAGACAGTGGATCGCGACAGAGGACAGCGGACCGTACCTATAAAGGGTCTGGGCCGGGTGTTGAGGCCTGGTCCGAGTCCTGGAACATAAGACCAAGTGGAAGATCGGCAACTGCCGTTCATCAGCAGCACCAGATTGCTTGGAATTCCACGACAGTATTGCTTTCCTCCAACTCTCTTCAAGGAGGTCATCTGAGGGCCCTTGAATCTCTGGCCATTCTTTGTTTCAAGGACAACAAGGTTCCACTCATGAACCTGACTGGTGCCTCCCACGTGTTGATGGAACAATCAGTGGGTTCTGATGTGAAAGCCAAGCTTGACAAGCAGTGGGGCTTGAGAGCATAAATGTATATAGATCAGTGGTTCTCTCACTCACGCGTTGTCTGCTCAATGGTAGCCACAACCATGTAACGTACGTATTTAAATTTTGTGACTCGTTGCGTTCTGATGAAGGTGAACGGCCTCTTGTTTTCACCAAAAATTTAATGAGGGAACATTTGGTGTACTGGTAAATTTTGGTAAATTTGTGGCAAATGTTTGGTAAATTTTGCTGGACTGGTAAATTTTCCAGAAGGTGGTAAAGTGTTATTCTTCTTGAAGACCAAGTGGAACTGAAGAGCGTGTGAATGGTCGGGATGATGATCTTCGTCAGGAACCGACGCACCCGTGTCAAAAAGGCAAACGGCTGGCGGAACGTGATCTGCAAAAGGGCCCAGGCTGTGCGTATGGGCCCAGTTTGAGCCTTGTTGTTCGTGATATGAAGCGGAATCGGACCGAACACAGGTCGTACAAAGGCGGTACACGGATTCAGCAGGAAACAGTCGTGTAGTGAGGCAGGATGACAGCAGATCGCAGTCTGCAAAGGGTCTGGGTTGTGTAGGGGCCCAGTTCTGGTGTACTGATGTCTAAACAGGAACGGAATCGAGACAACGGTTCGAGTAGAGGAACCGTATTGTCAGTAGCGGACGGACTAGTGACACGTGAGGAATCATGGAGGAAAGGGTTGCCAAGGGACCCAGGTATGATGCTGGGACCCGGTTCCGGCCCACTGGTCGTGGTCGCCAAGCAGTGGCAGAATCGATACGGTGTAAAGAAGCTAGTCTTCACCATCAGATTTGAGAGGAGACCTCTGCTCAAAAGATCAAAACCCTGAGGGTTTAACGTTTTCACAACGAACATTTTTTTTTCATTAGCGCTCGCTAGCGCTCAATAGGCCTATAAAGACCTCCGTCTTCAACAACCCACATCTCCATGAAAAATGGACCAAAACGTTTGAAATTTGCGGCCCTTAATAGACCTGAACTTTCCCAAGACTTCTGCGAAAACAGAACTTTAAATTTCCTCTTCAATAATTCTCTACATCATTTTGAAAAAGTCACCAAAATAACCGGCGCCGCTCGCAAATCTTCAATCGCCATTTTCAACACTTTGTACAACAATTGTAATTGCTTTTATTTCTTTTGCAGGCATAAAGCCAACCAGCTTAGTGTTGTTTAGGAGGTATTTAGCCTCACATATATGTATTTGAAAACCCAACACTTGATGTTTTTATTTTAGCGAAGGCTAAGTTATTCATGAAAACATCGACATTTTTACATTTTTATTATTAGCGGCTGCAATAATATTTCGCTAATGTTCATGTGTTCTAGCATTCAGGGAAAAAGCTGGTATATTTAACCTTTTATTTTATTTTTATTGGGCAACAGTTTAGCAAAAACTAGGTCTCTAAACACTACTGAACTCGGCAAAAACTTTCCTTCGAATTTTAACCGGACATTTTTTCCAAAAGTGTTTATCTTGTATTAATTTCAGAGCTCCGACCATGGTAACGTTCCTACTATTAAATATCACGTTTGTAAAAAGATTAGAGCTAAACACTTCGTCCCCCCCCCCCCCCTTCCTTCAATAGTTGCGATACATAATATCGTAGTTTTTATTTATAGGCCTATTCACATTGTAATGAGTTCCAAACTCACTTGCACTTTCAAAACTCAGGCCTCTAATGCTCCCACGTCGGCAATTCCCTTTGCCCTGCAAGCTGCAGATATTCCCTTCCAAAACACTCCATTCAATTTCCCCTCCACTCAGAGCACAAGGCTACCCTGCCCGTCCACGCTCACTTCCGGTATTGACAGCCTGGCCGGTCTGAGGCAGTCTCTTCTCCTCAAGAGCTCCCTCTACCCCCCCCCCCCCCTCCTACAGGGCATAGCTTAATTTCCAAGTCAGACTTTACTACGGCGGTCGGAGCAGAGATGTCCCCAGTCCGAGTGTTGCCATGCCGGGCAAGGTAGTAGTTTAGATAACTAGTTTCAGCTTTATTTTAATTTTCGGAACTTTATTTCTAAATTTTAATTTAATGATTTAAACTTAACTTTTGACTTTGGATTCGCGATTATGGGTAGTTAAAACCATCGGCATTTTCTGGTCTCCTCTCCCATAACTTAAGGGTTTAAGGTCCCATTTCTAAAAACCGGCTTTCTTTCTGTTTGTCTTACAAAATGTAAACAAGCATTTATTTTGAGATCACCAAGGTCCTGTAGCATAATTACAGAAGCACAGACTTCGATGGTAGGGCCCTGATTATTGCTAGCTTGACTCAATAAGAATAAGTAGATTTGATATTGTGCAAGATGCCTTGAAAGATAATCTTAAACAAAGACTACGATTGAAATTGTGAGGTACTTTTTCTAACTTAGAGGTGTTTAGGTAAAACCGAAGAACATATTCTATTCGAAATTGTAAGTGAATTTTATTTTTAAATTTGTTGCCGATCATTTATTTTCTGTAAATTATTTGTGTGCTTTTATTCAAAGCTATTTTGTAGACTAGTTACCAATGTAAATTGTATTTCATTCCCCCTGTTTATTAAAACCGAGAGTAGTTTTAAACTCAGTTTGCTTCTAGAGAGATTTAATTTGCTACTGTTTTATCTAAAAACAAATCATTTTTATTTAAAGACTAAGGTTAGCAGTTAAACCACCCACCTGGTGGCAGTGAACCAACGATTACATAGTGCTAAACTTTAGATAGGACATAGACGCTCTATTCCTAACCGTGCAGTAGTGACTGCTATGCTAGTTTTTCTCCGCAAAAGTAGGGATGTGCGATACTCGAAAAATTCGAGCCGAGCCGAGTATGAAACTTGTACTCGAACTCGGCTCGCTGCTCGCGTCCATACTCGAAAAACTCGAATCCAGCGAAAATGTGATAACTTCGTCAATTTTTGACCGATTTTGACATTCCGATATACCAAATCGATCGTCTCGACGAGAGCTTTCCAGTGGAGCAGATTAAAAGTCAATAGCTCAAACCATTCTCAAGTTATATACTTAAAACTGAAAAACCATGACCCACACAGTCAACTAAGAACCATCTTTGTTCCTATTATCTTAACAAATTAAAGGGAAAATTGCAAACAAAATATTTTCATCAAATACTCGCACTCAGCTCGATACTCGATTTTTCTGTTGCAAACTCGGCTCGGCTCGACTCGAATTACAATTTTTCTACTCGCACATCCCTACGCAAAAGTAAAAACGGCCACCCGAAGTACTTCTAACTTTCCCGAGACCACACCAGATGTCGGTGCAGAACAGTAGGCACCTCAAGGACCTGTGAGCACCGCTACAACGGCAGCAAGGAGAACCAAGCCAAGTCCAGGCGGAGGCCGAAAACAAGAGCAACAACTTTACTGCCATAAGCGACACACAGTCTGCAGGGGGCAGGCGGATAGTGGGAACAGGAACCAGCGGCAAATGAAGCGTTGGTTCGGTACGTAGTTGTTGAGTCGTGGCACGGATAGCAGCCTGGACGGCGATCTGTCCCCTCCTCCCCTCCGATCCGCTTGCCATTAAGGGCGAACACGGCTCGAGAACTCGCTCCGGACAGCGGACCGCTCGGACAGTGGAATGGTGGGGATCGTTTTGGACGACGGCGGAACCATCCCGGCCAGGTTACCCTGGGCACACCCTTAACGCCAATGGATGGTACGGGGCACAGGAACCGAGACCGGGCAGGATGGCCAGATTCTCTTCTTGGTTGATGAATAGAGAGCTCCGAAGTAACCACCTCAGTGGCTGCCCTAGGAAGACAGATGCTGGGAATCGCGGCGATCCGCTTATATAGACGATCCCAGTTCCTATAATGTGCAGTAGGATACGAGCCCAGCAAGGAAGCCAACTTTCAAGCTAGGGATATGGAACACCATGGGGGTAGGGGGGGACTGATATGTGAAATAAGATAATGGATATTTTTGTGGCAATAAAAATGCAGTTTAGGTTTAAACGTAGACTTGACCGATACTTCAAAAAATTCCAAGTCACACAAATCAAATCCATGCTACATACAGTTCTATTCAGGCCCAAAATACACCATCAAATTCAAGAAAAATGAATCAGACGAAAGACAATGCAGATGATGACTGATCCAATCATGTGTGGCGCTTTGATTGAACGGATCGTTGATCATTGGGCATTTTGGATGGGATGAAGAGAAGGTTTAAAACGCAGTCAGGAAATTAATTTATCTTTGCAGATAATAAGGCCATAAAGAATTAAAAAAATTTCTCAGGCAAATAATTTCCGTAAGAACTTGAGACATGAGGATTTTATTTTTATTTTTTATGGTGATGATGAAAATGGGCGATGCAGGATGAGGGTAGTTTTTTTTTAGCGCAAAAAGAGTTTTTTATGGTCGACACAAGAAAAAAAGAAGTTTTTTACTCCTAAAAAACCTCTAGTTGTGTTTCAAATTTGCCAATATTCTCCATTATCGCACACCGTCTTGCTAATTTTCGACTGCTTTAACTAGTCCTCATCACATGCTCTAAAGCTCAGTTCATTACTCTGGTCAGGTTCTTGCTCACTTCTGAAATTTGACAATACAGATTCCGAGGCCTCCTGTATTCATGCGTCGGTATGGTTGTTCCAAGTTTTCATTCTTCTGAAGTCGATTCACCGTCCCTTCTTACGATACGTTTAACATTTGTGTGGGACAGTACTTGGATATTCATTAGGGGTATTTGTTGGACTTCATGATGCTGAATGGCAATAACAGATTCAAGTCATTTAAGGTAGTTATCTCTTGTTAAATTCGATTTAATCAACGATACTGCTCCACTCCACTCGATCCTGTGACGAGTTGCTGCACAATGAACTGCAAGGCTATTGTTTTCCGCTTTGTTTCTGGTGTTCTGCTCTGACACCAGGTGGCAGGACTTGCTCGATTAAATCAAATGCAACACGTAGACTACACGAGAGCATGGTTCTTAAGCCGATGGCTTAAATGGGCATCCTTAATTGGTGTATCCTTCACGTGCTGATTTATCGGACAAAACTAGCAGACACCTAGCAGACCTACCAAATGAGTCCTGGATTGTTGTCATGTGGGCTTAATTATTTGCATGGTAGCAAAATACTTGTACTAATCACTGTTGTTGAATATACGAGTAATGGAAGCATTAGCAAATTTCAAGCATATTATTACTATCAGAGCTTTATTAATACTGGTTTTTTTTTCAGCCATCCTAGTTTTAGAACATTGAAAAAAAATTGTTTCTTAGCCATCGCGACACTGTCAAAATTAATCCTCACCAATTTTTTTTTAATCCTAGGTTGATCTGTCATTTGTTTTATTGCATTGAATGATTGACGGATTTTTCAGATGTTCGGAAAATTAATCAGTGACTGAGTATTTATACTTTACCTTTAGGCATAACATTACATTTGAGCATCCATCGTACACCTGTAAAAAATGCAAAATAAAAAATAAAAAAACTGAAAAAATGATATGATTTAACTAGGGATGCAGAGATACTTTTATACTTCACAAGTTCATACACACGCGAGCTAAATAAATAGATTTTATCCCAAACGAGCAATTTAATACCAAATGCTGCACTTCTTATTCGTGTGTTCTGAGCAGTAATGCTTTTCCACACTGTGCATAATTAGCAGCAATTATAGTTCACAGCATTCACAGGGATTCCGTTCTTATTATGTTCACAGACCAAAACATACTTACGGCTAAAAAGACTAAAATACCAGGGCTGGGACCTGGTTAATTTTAGTTTTTATTGCCTAAATGAAAATATACACTACCTGTTTTCTTACTAGCCGTTTTCCCCTATTTGGAGCTCTATTCCCTAGTTCGAAAGTTATCTTCCCTGCCATGCTCGTACCCTCATATACTGCGCATGCGCTACCGGAGGTCTTGCTATATAAGACTGAGGACGCGTCCATATTCCATCTTTCTTCCATCCCTCATGAACCTTGGTCAATTAGAGGGGAGGTAGGGCGGGTAAAAGTAATGTATATTTTCGCATAGGCAATAAAAACTAAAATCAACTAAGTCCCAGCCCTGGTATTTTAGTCTTTTTATAGCCAACGAAAATATAATTACCTGTTTTCTGGCGACGGGCCGAGACTGACAATACCCGCGTTATGAGCCGGCTGCCCAAGGAACATATCCTGGAGACAACAACCCTGGGGCTTCATGCAAACCTTCTGGGAGTCACTGACCCCAGTACGGCGAAGCGGTACAGGAACGGATGAAGGAAGAACAGGGACAGAGGCACAGAGGGAGTCATCACCATGGGTCAAAGTAAGGTACACATGCTTAACAAGCGAAAATCCTCTTACCATGTGGATGGGAAACGGAAGCGGGGAAAACCGGTGGAATCGTCTTGTGGAATATGAGTACGTCATGGAACAGGCAAGGAGACAGCACATACTTGTCATAGCATTGCTGAACAACACGTGGTAAGGAAGGACGAATCCGGAACAGTGGCCGGACTGGATCGGTGAACGAAACCAGGGAGGAATCAAGAGTAACGCACATGACGTGGAGTGCATGAAACAGCTGGAATTGGAAGTATGCACGGTCCAGATGTAAAAGAAGTCGGCGTGTGTCCTGGAAATGGGGAATGCTGTACCAATGAGCGTGTTGGTGCTGCCGTACAAAGGCCAAGTTATGTAATGTTGAAAATTCAACATTCCTTGCAGTTGCCGTTTAATGTGTGTAATAAAATGTAATTGGTTCATTATTACTATTTGTTATTATTTATTTTTGAGTTAGCGAAAGGATATAACTTAAATCTGCTTCATAACGCTGTAAGTGTTGGTTTTGTTTTACGTTTGGACAGAAAGCGGAAGCGCTATAGCGTCAGTTTGAAAATCGCCATGAGGCAGCGCTGTGATCAGCGCTGAAAGACCATGTGCGTGCGTTCCGTGAGTGATAAGACTGGCACTGCCAAAATGACTTCAAGCTTGTGAAACATCTAAATCTTGGGTCCGTAAAGTTTTTTCTCTTCTTCCAAGAATGTAGAGCAGGATAATTCCGTCAAGTGCTTGGCAATAAGCACACCCGTATTCCACCTGAAGACCTTCGACGGACACGAAATATGGTTGGACAACACGTGAGAAATGTCGATCCAAAAACGCTAAATTGAATTCCCCGCCTGAATTTCGGCAGCAAGATGGCCTAGTCTGTATTCTTCAACAGCTTTCTTTATTCGTTGTGGTCACGGCAATGAAGATTACCAGTGCAAAAAATGGAACTGTTCACTCGTTTCTGCATGGAGTTGTTGCCGCCGCTTTTGTCTATTGCCATTTTGTTGCTTCATGAGAACGGGGCCCGTTCATTGTGCTGAACTTTGTTGTTTTCAACGCCGTTCGTCCGACGCCGACCGGTAGCATGAGTAAAAAAAAAAAAAGTTAACTGTTGTTGATGGTGATTAACGTTTGTCAGGGCTGAAATAATAAGGAAGGGACTAGAATTTCGTAATATGTTGACTTTCCAATGCATAAGAAATTACCACGTTTCCGACGCGTTATTTAGCAGTGCCTTATTTAAAGAAGCTAGCTATTTATTACTTATTGCTACAATTTTTGTTGGTTGTATGTAGCCTACTTATGGTAATAATGTGTGGCATTTAAAAGGCCGAATATTTAATCTAGTAACAGAAGAAGTTAACCTGAGTTGGGACGGAAATTGTAATTCATTCAGGGAAAAAAAAAAGGTTAACCTCTTGTGGATTTTTCAATTCGTTACCGAATTTGCGCCGAATTAACTTTAACATGCATTTGCCTGCAATTTTCTAAGTGGGAAGTTAATAGGAATAGTCCTGGATTTCCACTTATATTTAAGCCAATTTACGTTGCAACAAATTATGCAAATAATGCAATGGTAGCCGGTAGCCGGCCTACTCAGTAAAACGTTCTACCACAGCCTATAGTAGTGAATGCTATGAATTTGGTGCTCTTTTAGGCATTAATTTATTTATACAGTGAAGATTCTATTTACACCATTAGGCCTAGAGAAATGATACAATGTGTGAATGTCAAGCAACTAAGATGCTTACTGTACCACTAAGATGGATAAATAATACAACTAACATAATAGGTTTATTGTTTAATAAAAGTGTTCATTTTGTTGCAAAGTTTTGAAGCGAGTTCTTGGTGGAGCAAATTTTGAACCCGGGACCAGAATTCAGTTACAGCCGTAACTAGCCTAGGTGCTGAGTACGGGGGTGTTACAGTTATTCCTCCTCGCAACAGTCCGAAGTTAGCATGTGTACTTGTCGAATCAAGTATGAAGGAAGCGATGAAGAAAGAGTACTGTAAATGGCTGGTATAATGCGGTATGGTGGGACAGAAAGTTACAAAAGGAAAATGCGCAGTAAGAACGGCACATTAAATTGTGCTGGTATAGGGTCCCGAGAATAGGTCGGATTTGAAGACGAAGTCAACAGGAACCGCAGAAATTAGTCCGGAATAGGACAATTGTATGTATGACGGGTGCCACTGGATCCTCCAGATGCAAAGGATTAACGGAACGAAACACGAAGTACGTAACTACGGCAAGACACGGATGCCTAAGGTGCACTCGTCGGCCCATTGTTGATAACGTTCCAAGGGTTGGCGAGTTAGAGAAGAGGCAGGTAAACCGGCAAGTCCGGGGAATACAAGCACAAAGTGAGAGGCCGTGTAAAACTGTCAAACGTCATGAGCAAATAGCTGATGAAAAGTTGAAGAGAAGACAGTGTTGTTTCAAGCCGAAACCAAATCCACGCTCAAGGCGTCTGGTGGTAAGGACAAGGGAACCGACACCGGCGGGGAAAAGGGAATCAATAACACAGGCCGGGAGTCCGCAGAGCAGGAACCGGATGGTAATGGAGATGCGATGGATGCAGACATCCGGGAGGACAAAGAGGACAGGTCAGGCCGGTATGTAGTAGGAGAGGTTTATATCTACAGTTATGGTGCTGTAATCGGTCTTTTGTAGTCCATAGAAGATCCAGAGTCTGTCTGCAGGCTCCAATCTCTAACCCAGGAACCCTGGGTGTCAGGGTGCAAGGAAGTCTTTCCAGAGGATGTTAAATGACCATCAGCAACCTCACGATGTAGTAGAACATGGCTCAGAGAAAACCCGGGTCCAGGTGCCGAGGCCTACTTCCAAAGTCCGAGTGCTTGTCAGCCTGCGGGTAAGAAGGGGTATTGAACGTGCAGAGTAGCCAGACCACAGGAAGATCGTTTAGCTGTAGGGAGCGATATTGCTGCTGCAATGGTCCGAGCTCGTTGGTGTAGCGGCCGAAGCTACAACTGTCGAGGTGCTAGTAGCCTCGCCGACATCAAGATGGTTTTGATTTTTAAATTACTTGTCTGGGTGGCGGTTTTTACTTTTCAGGAAACAGCACACTTGAACTACTGGCCCAGTATGGGTAATCGAGCGTCATGGTCCTAATTTCGTAGGCTAACTAAGTAACTTTAAAGAGGGGTATTCGCTGCCACCAGGTGGGTGTTTTAATTGCAGCCCTGAGTTTAAATGATAAGTATTTTTCTAATTAATTAACTCTAGCAATTAATCTCACTAGTAGAATCACTGGCGTTTTTAAAAACTCTTGGTTTTATTAAAATGCAGATAAAATATAAGACAAATGCTACATTTTGTTTCAACTAGCGTCACAAGAAAGCTTTAAATAAAAAGCAACAGGAATTTACACTAAATTCATTTTCAAACTTCAGAGTTTCAAGTTTACAATTTCGATAAGAAAAAGTTACATTGGGATCAATCCAGAACCCTCTATTAAGTGCAAACCCCAGGAATTACGCAAAATAGTCCAAGACTATCTTTCTTAAGTCCGACCTAAGATCAAATCTTCCAATCCGTCAGAAATCACTTAATGTGGGTATCCACCATTGACGTCGCGACTTCAGCAAATTTCAGTTATCTTTCAGATTATTTAGTGTTTAGATTAAGTTCATAATAATAAACACGGTGGAAAAAACTGGTTTTTAGAAAGGGACCGTGAACCCTGTCGTTATGGGGGTGGGGGACCAGCAATGCCGGTGGCGCCACCTCCTATAATTCTAAAAGCTTTTAGGTTCATGTTAAGTTAAAACTATAAATTTTGAGAGTCCAAAAGTTTAAATTTTCTAAAATAACACTAGTCTAATACGAACCACTACCTTTGCCAGGCATGGCAACAATCGGACAGGGACATCTGTTACCGACTGGCGTAGCTACCGCTGGCTTTGACATCTGTTGAGCGTGTGCTAAGGAGGGACGGCTGTGGAGCCTTTTTTTGCTAGCAGGTCGGATTCTCGCGACTAAAGCGCGGACGCCGAGGAGAGCTACGGGGGTCTGATTGGTGGAGGGCCAGGAGAACAATAGAAAATGGGAGGAGAAGTCGGCAGAGCGAAGGGTATGGGAGCCGAGCCGCTTGGAGTGACTGGGGCATGGGAAAACGGGCCAGTTTGAGTGCAGTACAAATGGACATTCGGATTTGGTCAATGCACTACTAAAAATAAAAATAGTTGGATTTAAAAGCTTGTAGTGTGGCTTTTGCAATGGGGAGAAGCACTGCTGCTACATTAAACAAGCATTTTATATGGAAAACAACGATGTTACACATTGCTACTAAAGGGGGGGGGGAGAACTTGAAGTATTGTTCAAACTTTGGTTTGTTTTTAATAGTAGGAATGCTCAGATCTATTGAATCGTGTTTAATGGAAGGAATGCCAGTTTGTTTACTTTGGGAATGGTAGCTACAGTCGGAGTGTTAGCACAGCTTGAATAAGCTCAGTTTTAAGGTAAGACACAAACACGTTTTTGTAGTACAGCCTTGCTGTCATGGACGCTGGGAAAAAGAACAAGAAGGTGGCACCCTCTTTATTAAAAAAAATATTAACTAGCTATAATTGTTATGTAGTTAACTTGCGTAAAATATGCATTATTAATGATTACCACAAGCATAAACGCTATAACTAATAAAAACGTTATATAGTAATTTAGCAAAAACGAAACTGCTATTCCTTGCTTTTGAAACTGAAACCGAAACTCAACATGGAGTGCACGAGAATTAACTTAAAAAAAAAAAAAATGTGTCCGGTAAAATTTGAAGCAACTGTTGCATTAAGCTCTGGTATTGGTGATGGTAAAAGATTACGTTAAAATATGGTTATAATAAAAGGTTAAATATACCAGCTTAGTTTTCGTGAAATGCTATAACACATTTAAGTAAAGTTTAACATTATTTGCAGCTGCAGATAATCGGTTTTTGATGGAAGGAAATTTCTCAGATACACTCAAAATCATAACTTTAAATATACTTACGAAATATCAAACTAAGCGTGTGTCTGTACAAATAAATGACGTTAATTACCTTCGCAGAGGAAGCCCCTCCTATACAACAACTAAGCTAGCGTATGTGGCTTTTTGCCGAAAAAGAATAAGCGAAAAATAATTACAATTTTTACAAAAATTGAATAATAGCGTCTTTTGTGTTGCGTGCGTTACAGTTCAGTTTGGAAGGTTTTTCAAACTGTTGTAGTTTATTTTCTCGGTTGAATTTTCAGGATCAGTTTCTGGGGGAATGTAGATAAAGTTCGTGGCTATTAAGAACTTCAAAGTTGAGACGGATCGGTCCTTTATTCACGGAGATATGGATTTTTAAAGTTGATGGATTTCACACCGCTGAGATCACTGAGAAAAAAAAACTTTGTTGCCGTAAACGAGAATTTCCCTCAGTTTTTTGATGTTTTGAGTCGAGGTCGCCTCTCAAATCAAGTGAAGAACCCTGCCTTCTTTACATTGGTGAACAAGATGTACGAAGCATAGAAAAACAAATTTGCTTTATATTTTTCTAGAGGGTGTGAACAGAAACAAACACTGGGTCAGGCGGGCTGGCCAGTCATTCTAGTTTTGGTGGGAACGTACCTAATTCGGGACAAGGCCCGTGGAAGGTCATAAACACGGAATAAAAAGGACTAGTGCTGGGCGGGTTGGTCCGGTTGGCCAGCTTAGTTTTGGGAGGAAAGGAAAGTACTCCTTGCAAGCCCAAAAAAAAAGTTTCAGGGCTAAGTTGACGAGGTAACCTGGGCATATGTGATGCTTTTCCTAATCGACTCCTCCCTTGTTATGTCAAAGTCTGACCAGCAGTCCTCCTTAAAGGACCGTGCACTGAATATGTTGCTGTAGTACCTTTGTCCATTCCTGCAGACCTAGGGTCTGGGGGATCGCAGAATGACGAGACTGAGGAAGTATTGAGTCATGTACACGACGGTGTTACTGCCGGGATGCAAGGGATAACAGCCTGACGACCGAAGGCCTGGAGTCCTGTGAATGATTGTTGTAGCGGTCAGGAGACCTGAGTCAAAATGGAATCGTGAAGAAGGTACCGGGCCCGGTTACAGGCCTGGGCCCAGACAAGTATAGGCCTCGGGTACTTGTAAGGAAAGTAGAAAGACGGATCAATGCTCGGGCGTCTGACGATGTCAATTGTCGATTGGCGGATCATGCAAGAACACAGGCAGAACTTAGCATGTGAGGGCCTAGCCCAGGACGGGTAACGGTGTCTGGTTCCCGATCCACAAGCGTCTGGCACCAGGGAGACCGTCGTAGTTGTGAAAAGACTGGCAAACAGTAGCAATATCCCCAAGAAAACAGGTGGATAATAGACTACGGTCCGCCATCTGGGTCCGGGCATTGGATCCCGGTCCCCGGCGTCTAAACGCAAGGGTGTATATCTGAAGCAGGAACCAGAAGAGACGTGAACAGACGCATTATCAATAACGCCCAGGCGGATCTAAAATTCGGGTCAAAAGGAATCAGACCAAAACCATCTAAGCTCCTCTGTACGGACTGAAGTACTGACAGCCGATGGAAGCGGTAGCACCATCAGGAGTGGAAGCGGACAGTAGACCGTGCAAAAGGGGACTAGGCTTGAGTCCGAGTGAAGGTCCTATCCGGAATCAACAGCAACATCCTCAAGAAAGTGGGCAGACAGCACATGCGGGCCAGAAAAAGGCAACGGTCCGGGCATCGAGACGTCCGTGGATAGTGAAACCGAGAACCTGGTTGAAAGGCGGCTGGGCCAGGCCCAAACGACGGTCCTTTGGGGAAACAACGTAGCTATAGTTGACAACAGTAGCCGTGTCTTCAAAGAATGAAAGCGGGCAGCAAACGTGGCCCACCAAGGGATATAGGCCGGTCGCCAAGTGCCGGTCCCGGACCACAGGCGTCCTAGGACAACCAAATCCAAAAAAATGGTGCAAGAAAGGGTCAAGCCAAAGCCCGACCAACGGTCCTTCCTAGAGGACAGTGCCCCGATGGCAGGGACAGTTCTGCAGGTGTAGAGATGGCCAGAAGACAGGAGAGCTCAAGAGCAACCACATGCAGCAGTCGCCCTAGGAAGAAACATTGGAATAAGGACGCTGCCTCTGTCTTATATAGCGAGACTTCCGGTAGTGCATGCGCCGTATATGAGGCTATGAGCACGGTAGGGAAGAAAACTTTCGACTTAGGGGATAGAGCTCCAAATAGAAGGAAACTGCTTGTACGAAAACAGGTAATGACATTTCCGTTGGCTATAAAAAGACAAAATTTTAACCCTGTTTTGTATGTGCTTAAATCACCTGATTTGTCTATTCAATACCGACACAATTTAAAATTCTCTCTATCCGTTTTAAATCTCATTGTAATTAGTATAGCTAATCCTCTGCTAGGATTGCTCGTGGCGCGTCCCATTTTATTGGTATAGCGCCTGACATTCTCACTTCACTTCGACCGTTGTAACACACAGTTAACAACAGGCTAGGTGAATGTAATGGTATACTGTGCTGCGGCATGATTGGAGAGGAAAAATCTTCGGGGAAAAACTTAAATTTTCTGAAGCTCCACACTTCAGGTCTCCCCCCCCCCCCCCTCGACCAAAATCCACCGACTTTGGTTGAAGATTTCAACATGAAGTTACCATCAGAATCGGCCAAACATAGAAGCCCTTAATAGCCATTCACTTGAACTTTATTCCTGCTAAAACAACACATTAAATTTCCTTCTAGTCCTGCAGATACCATCTATTTGAAAAAGTTACCAAACTGGGCTGTAGCGCTCACACTTCCGGCCGCCGTAACTTCAAAACTCATGTACAAATGTAAATACTTCTGTTTATTTTATTGTAGGCATAAAGCCTAAATACACTAGCTTAGTTGTGTTTTACGAGGGGCTTCCTTTAAGGTACTTAACCTCACACACATGTGGACACAGACTTAGCACGATATTTTTTATTCTGTTTGAATGATCACAAATGCCATGAAAAATTTCCGACCTTTCTCTATCGCCATTCTCTGCCGAGACAAAACTTAACTTGTAATTTTCATATAGCCTTTTAATGAGCTAGTTTATTTAACCTTTTGGGTTTAATCTTTTGCACGCGGATCACTACCTCTGCTTAGCCTTCCTTCAGCAACAATTTAAACGAACGTGAATTTTATTTGCTGTAAATAGTAAACTGAAAACTCGACCGTGACGACCAACAATCCGAATGCAAACAAATGATCTGTTCCTTCTATTACATTGCCAAAGTCTAACTGTGCATTATCCTTCGTCTCCCCCCCCACCCTTCAATAGTTGCAGTGCATAACTCTGTAGTTTAAGATTTTGTACACCAAAACTCCCAAAGTATCATAATATCCAATTTTCCATTGTCAAACAGTTCGAAACTCGTTATTGGGACATGTGTACATAGTCCCTGTTCCTTCAAACGGCTCCCAAGCAAAAGCCTTTGTTTACCCGACTTCTCCTCCCACTTTCCAGTCTTCTCCAGACCCACAGCCAATCAGACCCCCACAGCTCTCCTCGGCGTCCGCGCTTTTGGAACCAAAATCCGACGCTCTAGCATAAAAAGCCCCAGTCGCCCCCCATCCACAGCACAGCTCACAGATTTAAAACAAGTGGTGGTCACGGTCGGTCAGGAGTGGAGATGCCGCGTTCTGAAGGTTGCCATGCCGGGCAAAGGTAGTGGTCAGTATAAGTTACTAGTTAATTGAAAGTTTAATTTTAGGAACCCCATTCTAAATTTATAGTTCAATTTTTAACTTGTCTCTTGTTTTGGAATTTTACAGTCAAGCATGCCAAACAGCATTTAGGCCTTTGCTTACTGTAATGTCAGAGTGGTTCTCTTCCTAAAAACCAGCGTTCCTTTGTTTATTTCAAACCACGTTTTAACTTAAACAGCAGACAGTGGCCCTTGAGGATTCTGGAATCTTTTTCGACAGATTTTTCTGTCTGGGTTAATTGTATAATTTAGCGGATGCGGTTATAAATTAACGGATTCTTCTGGAATTCACCCTACTTTTTCTAGTCGAAAAAGGTATTAATGTAAAATGCCAGTTGTTGCAAATTTATTTGCTTTCACGGAAAGCCAGTTGCTTTAATTTAAAAACCTTCTTTGTAACTAGTAACCAAAATGTAAAGTGCCTTTTCATTTGTTGTTCTTTTATTAAAACCAAGAGTTTTTAAAACTACAAGTACGGTTTCTAATGCAGATTAATTGCCAGCGTTTAAATAATATGTAGCCCATTTTTATTCTAAACCCCCTAAGCTTTTAAACTTACCCACCGGTGGTGGCAGCCTTAAAGACAAGGTAGAAATACTGGATAGCCTAATTTAATTTAGTTAGGAAATATATCTTCACTCCATCCTGTAACGGCGGACGCTACGACAGCTTAGATGCTTGTAACGCCCCCGGTTTCTCTGGTGTACATGGAGTTTCAGTCTAAGGTTCTACGGTGATTATAACGACTTTTACGGCATAAGCACAGCGTGGGCTACGTCCCAGCATGGGGGATGGAGCGTCGGGTCCTAATTAAAAAAATACTGTTGGTATTCACTCCCACCAACGGTGGAATTTAACTGTTTATACAAGCTAAAAGTTACAAATGGGCTACATAGTTATTTTACACTTAAACAATTAATCAATCAAGCAAACGAACTGAAGATTAAAACTCCTGGTTTTCTTTGGCAACAGAGAATGAAAAAAAAACACTTTACATTTTAGTTTGCTTCGGAAAGCTTTTGAATTAAATTAATTAAAAGCAATAAGTTGAATTTACAGTTTTGCAATATTCACATTAGAAAAAGTAATACTGAGTGCTTCCGGAGACACCCGCAAGACTGGATAGCAGCAACTGATTACAGTCTATCTGACAGTATGTTTCATACACGATCAACCGTCCACAGTTATGTTTCTAAGTTTTCCAAGTACCAAAGATCAACCTCCCTTAGTTCCCGCAGAAACTGTTCTAAGAAATAAAAAGCCCGGCAATTTTATACTTAGGCATCAGTATGTTCCTTTCGACTTCCACAAAGATCAAACCGTCAGTTTAAATTAAAAATGCATTTAAAGTAAACTAGAAGAAGTTGGTTTTTAGTAAGAGAACCACTCTGACGTTATGGGGTGGGGGACCAAATATGCCGATATGGCGTCACCTCCATAATTTCTCTAAGCTAGAAGTTATGCTTAAACTTTTAAACTATAAATTTAGACTTGGGTGGGGGGGTCCTAAATTAAACTTTCAAAAGCTACTATAAACATATGAACCACTACCATTTTGCCCGGCATGGCATCCTACGGGCGTGACGTCTCCACTCCCGACTGGCGTAACCCTTCTAGCTTGAGAGATCTGTGAGCTGTGCTGAGGAGGGAGGGGTGTGGGGGCTTTTTATGCTAGAGACCGCAAGTTCGGGCGGACGGGCAGGAGAGCTACGGGGGTCTGATTGGCTGAGGGCCAGGAGAACAATGGAAAGTGGGAGGAGAAGTCGGTTGAACAAAGGGACTGGCTGTAGCGCCGTTTGAAGGAGTAGGGACATGTAAAGATAGGCCAGTTTTAGTTTTACTCAAGTGAACTTTGGGAAAAGGCCTTTACTTTGAAATATTGACTATTGAATAAATATTTACATGTTTGCAACGTGAGTAGGCTCAGATTAAAGCTTAATACTTGGGTTTGGGTAATGCATAAAGCATTACTATTAAATTTAATAAGCTTTAACTGAAAACTGCAGAGTTGTACACCACAACTATTTTGACAGGGGGGGGGGGGAGAGAAAGACACCCGAAGTTCATGCACAGTTTGACTTTCGGATTGCTTTGGAACAGATCTTTTATAAATATCTTTTGGTTTTAATAGTAGAACAATCTAGCAGTAGCATTCGGTTGGTCTCAGTCGGGTTTAGAGGAGAACTAAAACAAACATATACACAAAAATTCGTGTCCGGTAGAATGCCGATGTCGAATTACTTCGGACTAATGGTAGCGTTTCTGGGGGCAAAAGAATATATAAAAGATTGAAAAGTGGTTAAATAATCTAGCTTAGTTGAATGCTATAACGCATTAAGTGAAGTTGGATGTTTAACGTTAAAGTTAAAAGACAAAATCGATCGTTGTGGAAATTTTTTATTAGGATTGCGGCCGACAAACAAAATAAAAAATATCACACTTGAAATGGTTGTCTGTATCCACATGTATGTGAGGTTAAGTTCCATAAATGGAAGCCCCTCCTAAACTACAACTAATCTAGTGTTTTGGGGCTTTTTGCCCTAAAACAGAAAGGATAAAATCAAAATACATGAGTACAGTCTTCAATAATGGCGGCCATGATGAAGGAGCGCTGCGGTTGGTTTTGGACGATTTTCAAATGTAGTTTGTGGATCTTCTGGATGGAAATTTCGGATTTGGGCTTCCCCAAGAGGTAGATATTATGGATGGCTATTAAATGTCGAAGAGTTTGACCAATTCTGTCCATTATTAAAAAAACGGCGAAATTTACACAAGCGAGGCATTTGGGCGTTCAAGAAAAAAAAATTCTGTTCATTTAGCAAAACGAAGGTTTTTCGGCGGTTCACGTTTACACGCCCCCAAACGCAGGATTTTATTCAGGGTTCCTTAGAACTCGGAATAAAAACTGGAATAGAAGGGTTAGTGCACACAAGATATGCAATAAACACAACACCGCCAAAATAAGCAAAAATTGACATGAAATAAAATACTGTAGCGGCCGAAGCTACGAATCTCAAGGTGCTTGTAACTTCTCCGACATCAATGTGGTTTTGACCTTTAAACTTCTAGTTCGGTGGCGGTTTTTACTTTAGCGGAAAACAGCACACGTATGCTACTGGCCCAGCATGGGTAACAGAGAGTCATTTGTCCTAACTGTAGGCTAACTAGACAACTTTAAAGGGGGGGGGGGGGGTATTCGCTGCCACCAGGTGGGTGTTTCTAAATGCAGCTCTAAGTTTAATTATTAAGTGGTTTTCTTAAGAACTATAACTTCTACATTTAGTCTAACTAGTAGAAAAACAGGCGTTTTACAAACTCGTAGGTTTATTAAAATGCAGACAAAATATAAAAACAATACACTTCGTTTCAACTAGGTTTACAAGAAAATTGGCTTTTAAATTAAAGCACGACGATTTTTACAACAGGAAAAATCAACAAGAATTTACATGAAATTCAACTTAAACTTCACACAACTGGGTGAAGAGTAAAAACTACAATTTCGATTAGAAAAAGTTTGTGGGACCTCGGGAACCTGTTATAACATGCAAACCGCGGGAATTACATGAAATAAATCTATTTGTTGCAAACCGCGGGAATTACACACAAATAGTCAAGACTATGTTTTCTAAGTCCGACCTAGAATTAAATCTTCAAATCTGTAGATCCTTAGTATTTGGGGAAGCACCCTAGAAAATACGTCGTCTAAATGCAGATTTAGTGTTTAGATTAAGTTCATAATAATAAACACGGAAAGAAAGCTGGTTTTTAGAAAGGGACCGTGAACCCTGACGTTATGGCGATGGGGGCCTAGAATGCCGACTATGGCTCCACCTCTATAATTCCCTCAAAGCTTAAGGTTAGGTTAAGTTTAAAACTAAAATTTCGAATGGGGTGTCCAAAATTAAATTTTCTAAACTAACACTAGTCTAATACGAACCAACTACCTTTGCCCGGCATGGCAACATTCGGACAGGACATCTCCTATACCGACTAGCGTAGTCACCTCTGGCTTTTAGATCTCATGAGCGTGTGCTAACGATTGCCTCCTGGGGCTGGGGTTATATACTCATTACCGGAAGTTCGCGCGGACGACCAGGAGAGCTGTGAGGTCTGGTTGGCTGAGGGCCTTGAGAACAATAGAAAAGTCGGCAGCGCAAAGGATTTTTCGCTTAGCGCCGTTTGAAGGAAACAATTATTGACTGCGTGGTAGAGAGAGGCCGGTAGAATTAAACTCAATGTTTGGAACGTGAATAAGGCCTTTAATTACTACGGATTGTTTTCTTAGTTAACCACGATCTTATGCATCGCGACTATTGAAGGAATGATCTCAATAAATTCGGTTATTAACATTGGGATGCCAGGTTTACTTTGGGAAATCGAAAGCCAAGTCGGTTTTGCTAGGAATAACTACGGAAAATTAGAAAAGACGTGTCCGGGAAAATTCGTAAATAAAATGTTGCCTAAGCTCCGGTAGTTGGGATGGCAAAAGATTACGTTAAAAGATTATTCTAAAATAAAAGTTATGGTTACCAGCAAATGCTAAAACGCATTTTAAATAGTTGAGTTAATATTTACTGACATAAAATTAGGGTTTTGGGTGTCGGACATTTCTCAAATGCATCTTAGATCGTCACCTTAAATCTACTAAAGAAATATCAAAACAAAGTATCTGTACAATTATTATGGAGGTTAAGTACCTTCGTAGAGGAAGCTCCTCCCTACAAACACTAAACTAATGTTTTCGGCTTTATGCCTAAGTGACAAATAAAAGCAAATACAAATTATTACAAGTGGCGAAAATGGCGTCTCGTGCGCTACGGTGATTTTACGGCATCGTTTTCGTGCGTTTTTCAATTGGATGCTGTGAAAGTTCTAGAAGGAATTTTCGTGTTCTGTTTGCGGGGGAAAACAGATAAAGTTCGTGGCTATTAAGAGCTGTTTAGATGAGACGGATTGGTCCATTTTCTTGGAAGGTACTGGCGTTTGAAATTTGGGGTTTTTCACGGCCGAGGCGCCGAGAAAAAAAAAGTGTTTGTTGCCGTAAACGAAGTTTTTCCTCAGGTTGTTGATGGTTTGAGTTGAGGTATCCTCCCAAATCGGGTGAAGAACTCGGCCTTCTTTACAATACACTGTTTTACAGAAAAGTTGACTTTGCCATTTTGTATTTTTGGGGGATTAACGTTTTTGTGGCTAGGAAAACTGTAAGTAAAATTAAAGGTTACAAATTAAAAACACTGTTTTTGCAGCCATTACCTAAATACTGTCCGCGCTGCCAGGTGCAGGAATATCGTACAAGTATTTGAAAAAGGCACAAAAGACATTCATCAAGAAACATACTAGGTTTGAATACAAGTACAAAGTTAGTTTTGTTGTTTCGTTATAACAAGTAAATGAGGCCGTCTATTGCTCTGGTAATATGTCCCTAGCCGTTCTGTCTTTCCTCTAGTCTAGCCTTTTTGTTATCCTGGGAGGCTGCGATACAAACCGACGGACGCATAACAATAAACCGAGCCTGCGATAGGGTTGAGAAAATCGTATACTGTGGACACGCCGTAACGACCAGCTCTATTTACTGTTAAACTACTCCCACTAGAATGGTTTAAGGTTACCAAAGAACTTGTTTACATGGTGATTTGACAATAAAGGGTTTGAAGGTATAACCCATAACTTAAACATAATAATACAACGCTGGGAGGTTTTATGGATAAAAACCAACAAACTTTTAATGACAGAGTTACCCTTTTAGCACTCAGAAGGGAGACAGACGGTTTTTTATAAAGAAAACCATTAAGAGGAGCCAACCGGGAACAAGTTGCAACTCCGGTAGAATATTCCTAATGAATATTTATTTAGTGTCGTTACAATCTTTGTTAATATTCTCCCACAAAGGGAGACGTTGATAGTGACAAAAAGAGTAAAACATAGGCACTAAAAATTTAGGTGTGAAGGCCAAAACGGGAATTAACTGGGAGTTGCTTAAGGATGAGCTCCCAACAGACCAAAATGACAAAATTAAAAATCAAGGCCAAAATAATTTTCAGTCAATTTGTACTGAAACGCAACGTTTAACAATTAAATGTTTAAACAAAATGCTGGCTTGATGCAGCAACATTCACTAAATGCTTTCCAGGTTTGTTCAGTAGAGACTGAAGTTTTAAGATTTAAAATTCCTATAAGTATACTATTTAGCTTTTGGACTTGGTTGCTCCTAGATGGAGACACGGTTGTAGCGACAAACTATTCATTATTTAAAAGAAAACATGCACGGGAAAACACTTTGTTAGATTTCCGGTTTACTTGTAACACAAAAAGAAAAAACTCTATTTAGAGAAAGACTACTTTAGGTTAGGTTTTAAATCTCCGTCTTACTGGGAATACCTACTCAGTGCTAGAGCCATAATAAATGCATTTATTTCCACCCTAGACTGATATAGAATTCACACTAAAACATCGGTCCTACTTTTAACAGAAAAAAAAGGGCTGCAAAAACTATGTTTAAGTTTATTATATGCTAACACACTGACTTTAAATTACATTAAAATTCAGGCAACTTTACTTCACCAAACCCTGGAAAAATATCAAAACATTTAGGGGGGACAGGTTTGCTCACGTAACTTAAGCCATTTGCAGAAGCTAAATTCGTTAATTCTGGGTTTTTCTGACATGACTAAACTTTTGTTTATATCACTAACTGATAAACGTCGTTTTATCTTGCCTTTAGGAGGCAGGTTCAACGCATCTTTTGTTACTTTATTACACCAACAAAGATTGCGACGGTCCATCCATTGGTCAAAGGAGGGGTGGTCTTGGGTCTTATTAGTTCGCAATGAGTTAACTTCTGAAGTTTTCAGCAGACCCCTTTTGTCTACGCTTGAGGACTTAACGACGATAGGCGAAGGCACTGCTGGGGTTTGGGGCTTGACCAATCCCGCGGGGCTGGTTTGTTTACGGTTGCACCGACGTTACTTTGATTGACGTGGGCCGTTTCTGAAGGGGGGGGGGGCCCCCCCCCGCAGCCACCTCGGCTGGCAGGGAAGAAAAATCACGGGGCGGGGCGGTTACTGGTCTACGCAGTAGGCTTAGTGAATCTAATCCTGGTACACCCAAAACGACATCGTAGACCGAATTGTTAACCGGTGTAATGCATGCTACTGATTTTAACACCGTGCCATCATCTAATTTTGGGCTTAGATTTACCTGGGCTAATGTAAACACTTGGCTACACAAGGCAGTTTGACATCTAACTTTAGGTTTCAAACGTGGCCAATACCTTGCGAGTTTGGCGCTAACTAGCGAAACTGAGCTTCCGGAGTCGCATAAAATATTTTTATTTTTCCCTATACTACCGGACAGCGTGCTAGCCTTAAGAATTTCACTAGCATTATTCCCAACTGGGAACCATGCATTAGCTTGCTGAAGTTTAGAATTATGTTTGGGACATTCACTACGAAAATGTTGGGGGGAATCGCAAATGTAGCAACGCCTAACTCTATCTGGATTAGGGTTAGTTTTTTCACTAGCACTAATGTTTATAGCAGGGTCCCCTCCTGGGTTATCTGCGTTTACATCGACAGATCTGGCCGGATTAGCTGTCTTGTTGTGGTTTTATCTATTATCACGCTGTTGGCCAGATGGTTTAGAACCCTGGGTTGACGGTACAGCTATGGGCTGTGTTTTGGCTGCACGAGTGTCAGTTTCGGTAGCAATTTGTTTATTGCGGGTTATGTACTCGTGCTTCAGCCAACGTCTCTAACTTTATTTGATCAGGGATTCATTTTCTAAGTTGGGTAGGGCAAGATTTATAAAATTGCTCTAAAAGCATTAGATTAACAAGTTTGCTGCAATCTCCGTTAACTTTGGCTAAAGCTAACCAACGAGTGAATAACATTTCTAATTCAAACGCGTAGTCGTGAAATTGCTGGTCTACTTCTTTTTCGAGTGAACGAAACTGAGTTTGAACTGACTCTTTAGTCTGTACAAAACGGGCAAGCAATTTATTTTTGACTATTTCGTAGTCCTGCATTTCAGCGTCCGTTAGCTGATCACAAATTTTAATTAAAACCTCACCGACGAGGGGTTGGAGTCCCGTGATCCATTGGTCTCTAGGAATTTTTTGACTAGTCATTGTCCGTTGAAAATTCTTAAGAAAACTGTTAATCTCAGTCTTTGGCATCCACTTATTGACCAAACGAACTACGTCGGCAATTTTACCATGTTTTGCAATTGGATGTGGGGGTACTGGGGGAGCGCCGTTAGCTCAATTTGGAGCGGGGTTAAGATTTAACGTAGCAGCGTTTAGCTTAGCTAGTTCGAGCTGCTTGTCCAATTTAGCTAGTTCCATAACATTGGCACGATCATTAATTTGGGCTTCTTGGTCCCTTAGAGCTAATTCATGAGCACGACGTTTGTCTGCGTCTGCTACTTCGAGTGCTCTTAATTTAAGTTCTACTGCTTTAAGTAAGAGTTCATTTTCCTTAGCGGCTAATTCTTTTTTGGCAAAAATATCGGCTTCTCTCCTTTCAATAGCATTACCTAGTGCATCGGAAAGTTCAACTAAGTCAAGTTTACCGTCTTCGAGGGCTGCTCGTAAGATTGTCTGGGATTCGGCTCTAGAATCACTGTAAAGCCTAAATTTAAACAAGTTTTCTTAAATCCCTTGTTTTGCAAATCACGGATGATTTCTTCGAATTCTTCAATTTCGGACATTTTTAGGATTTAACGTTTAACGTGGTTTCAAAATAAAGCTTTTATGAATGAAACAAAATTAAATGCAGCCGACTACGTTTTTTGTACTTTAACGTTATTTTTGAGCAGAGCGAATTACTTAAAGAAGTTCTCTTCCAAATCCAGCAAGATTGCACAAAAAAAATACACTTTCAAGACCCCTAGCACTCTGGTATATGAATAGCTAAATTGCATAAATGCTATCAACTACAATACTCGGCTTGGCGGCCTCTAAGCGTATCTCATGTACACTTACCCAATTTTTGTACAATCGCTGTACGGTGAGTTTGTCCTTCCGTTCCACCGTGGTACTGAAAGTCCAGCACTGATTTTTAGGAGTCAATCGTCACTGGCGGTCAAATAAACTGGGACTTTGGGGAATCACACACAAAATCCTCGGCTTGGCTGCACAGAGCGCGTGTTGCCTTGCGGGCAGCTTCTCTTACAGCATCGGTTGGGGTAGAGACGTCTCACGGCAGGAGGGCCTCACTGGAAGCGGCAGCTGTTGCTTCCTGGCGCCGGCAGTTGTTGGAGCTGCTGGGCGGTGTTTGTACTATTATTTTGCTTTAGTACGACATCTGCTTCGAACGTAGTCACAGGCATCTACTTCGTGGCCATATTAACGGGACCACAGATGTCTAGTTGGAAGTGGCTTGCATCCTTCTAGGGTTTCGGGTTTGCAGCATGGTAGGGGGGGGGAACGCTTGACGGGAACAGCACCTGTTCATCCCACCGCTGCCACCAGATGTTACAGCGAACGCTACGACGGCTTAGGTGCTTGTAACGCCCCAGGTTTACCTAGGGTACATTGTAACGGCGGATGCTACGACGGAGTAGGTGCTTGTAACATCGCCGGTCGCCTAGTGTAACTGGATCAATCTTACTATCACTCTGGGTTGACTTTTGGTACTTTTTAGTTAAAACAGCACAACTGCTGCAGTCCCGGTGTAGAGAATGGAGCTACGATGTCCTAATAATGTAGGCTAACTAGTGATAATAAGCGGTAACGCTGCCACCAAGGTGGGAAAAGGCTAGCTAAGTTATATTTGAAGAGAATTGTCTTAAATACTAACTCCCAGCAATCAACGAACTATTAAGCCAACGGGCGTTTAAAACTCCTGGTTTTTATTTTAGACAAACATGTTAAAATAATCGCACTTTACATTTACCAATTTACAACTTAGTTTAGTTTATAAATATTACGGGAATTTACATTAAATTCGTACACGTGAACTTGGCTTACTTCAATAAACAATTTCAAAATAGAAGCCGTGATTTTAGGCAACGGGGATTTCGCAAAAGAGCCCTCTAAATTACGAACAGTCTCGACTGTGTAGTAATAGTAGACCTGAACCTACAGTTATGTTCCAAAAGATCAAACCGTCACGTTAGAAAAGGAAAGTACATTCCATGAAGTACTGCGCTTCTGCAAATCTAACTGACCTGACGGCCTTTGTTTACATTAGCTGCGTTAATTTAACAGTGAAAATAAAACTGGTTTTTAGGAAGGGACCGTGAACCCTTATGTTATGGCCGTTAACGTCCGAAATACTGTTTGGCTTAACGCACCATAAGTTTTACATTCAAAGCTAAGAGATTAGGTTTAAAATTAAACTTGAAATTTTGAAAATCTCCACTCCCGACCGGCGTAGCGACCTCTAGCTTTGAGATTCCTGAGCTGTGCACGAAATTCTCCTGGGTCTGGGTTTTTATGCCTTCTGCTTGGCATGCAGGTAGAGGGAAAGCGCGGGCCTTAGGAGAGCGACGGAGTGGTGGAGCGGGGTAGAGGGAGAGTCTTGGAGGAGGAGAGACTGACCAAAACCGGCCGGCCTGTCACTACCAGAAGTGGGCATGACGGCGCGGACGGGCAGGGTAGCTGAGCACTCTGAGTGGAGGAGAAATTGAATGCAGCGTTTTGGTTGGAAGGGAATTGGTGTAAGGCCTTTTTGGCCAAAACCCTTTTGGAGAGGATACCGGGACTCCAGCTGTCAAAAAAACCTCCGGAATACCTCGTTTTCACGAACTCTAATTTTTTTCTCCAAGGCAGGGAGCCCCCTGCCCCTGATTTGTTCGACCTCCAACTTCAAACCACTGAATCTCCAGGAGTTACCAACAGAAATGGCCCACCATAGAATTTCTTAATACCAACGAATATGAACTTTCATTCTGCGAAAATAGAACTCAAAATTTCCATCTGGTTCTCCAGCTACAAGCTTAAGAAAAAGTCACCAAACTGTGCCGCGACGCATTTATTTCCGGTCATGGTAACTCCAACCAATTTGTACAAACGTAATTATTTCTTTTCGATTTTAATAGGCATAAAGCCGACCAAGTTTAGCTTAGTTGTGGAATAGGAAGGGCTTCCTTTGCAAAGGTACTTAACCTCATAAATAGGATGTAAACTTGTGAAATGTAATATTTTTTATGTGGTTTGTAGCGCGCACAATTATATGAAAAATTTCCCACTTCCAGGTTAAGTAAGTTCTGCCACTGCAAAGTTAATGCCCCACCTTTAAATACGTTTTAGTATTTTTCACTGAATTAATTATTTAATCTTTAGACATTTTCACTTGCCCCCCCCTGAACCCAACATCGTGCTCGACATTTAAAAGAAATTTTAGTGACAATTTTTCAGGACGCCACTTTTTTGTTGTTTGTTGGTAAATAGTACTACGAAAAATCGCCGAGGGTGACCACCCAACAATTCCCAATGTAATACTAGCTTACCCATCCTTCTATTAAAGTCATCCAGTATAAAGATCTGTTTTCCATAGCCAAAAACAAGTATTCTGTGCAAAACACTTCGTCCCCCCCCCCCCGTATGTGATGCATAACATCGCAGTTTTGGATTTCATTGCTTGTTTAATTTAGCCTCAGTGATTTATTCACTGTATGAGCATCTCTACGAGCCTTAAAATCCATATTATTTTATTTCCGTTTGTAAATAGACCTTTTCCCAATGTTCCTTTGTGTTAAACACAAACTGGCCGTTATTCTCCAAGCCCCAGTCCCAAAGTCGGCAAACCCTTTGCTGCTTGCACAGCCAGCCTGCCCCACCAACCAGCAGTCAGTATTTCTGAAAGTTTCTGCCCTCCTCCAATCACAGAGAGCAGCTTCAAAAGCCCCTTTGTTCCCTTGCCTGACTGCCAGCAGACACTGTCCCTCCCTCTCCATTGTTCTCCACCTCTAGAGTCCCCCATGTAGTAGCTCTCCTACAGGGAGGCGCTTTCCCTCCTTCTTCCTGCTAGCATAACCCCCCCCCCCCCCCCCCCCCCCCCATCCACAGCACAGCTCACAGATCTCAAGCTAGGAGGTGGTCACGCCGATCGGGAGTGGAGACGATGCCGTCCGATTGTTGCCATGCCGGGCAGATGGTTGTGGTTCGTATTTTCGCGTAGTTTATGAAAGTTTTACTTTAGGCCCCTAAACCTAAATTACAAGTTCAAATTTAAATTAACCACTAGCTTGAATTTTTAAGTTTTAACTTCGTACATCGGCAGTTTCTGAACTTAGTTAATCATAAACGTCAGGGTGGTTCCCTTCCTAAGAACCAAGTCGATCTTACTTATTTTAATAACCTTAATTTAAGTGAAAGTCCTGCTTAAATTGCTAGTGCTCCCGTTGAGCCGATCTAGTTTAGATTTAACTGGAAGTTTAGTTGAGTTTGTGGGAGTTTGAACGCAAACAACATACTGTAGGCCTAATTGTAACTTGCGGCTGCATTTTGTAGTTAGGAGGTTGAAACACACCTGAGTGAACTTTCTAGATGTGAAAGATTACTGTTTTCTAAAACGCCAAAGTTTGTTTGTTGAATTTAATAATTTAAATTCGTTTTGCTTTACTTAAAGCTTTCAGTTGTAATAACGTGTGAAAATGTAAAGTGCTTTTTATATTTTGTTAACTGTCTATAAATAAAACCAAGAGTTTTAAACGTCAGTTGTTTTTACCCAGTTAGTAATTGTAGAGTTAAAATATTATGTAAACCCCCTTTTATTCTTAACTCAGGATTTTCTGCAATTAATGTCACTCCACCTGGTGGCAGCGCGTACCGTGTAAAATAGTACTTGTTAGCATATTTAAATTGATAGGATATTTTCGCTCCGTTCCCTACATCGGGCCCGTAGCCACGACTGTGCTTTGATAAACCAACAAATCACCGAAAGTATTATTTTTAACAAGACCGAAGTCTACCTGATGTCGGGGATGTTACAAGCACCTCAGCCTTCGTAGCATCCGCCGTTACAATTTGGTAGCAGCGGTGGGATCAACAGGTGCTGTTCTTAACAATCGTTTCCCCCCTGCCATGCCACCGTACCGAATATGCAGTTGAAGAACCCTTCAACTCAATGTCCACAACTCACCCCAAATAGTTGCCCGAAAATGATGCCCCTAACTCAGCCAATATAGTCACCCCATCCGACGTCTGTACTGCCGACAAAAACATACTTTTCTCCGCCCCAGCATCTGCAACCGATTCTGGAGCCGAGAAGAGAAAGCCGCAGCTTTACCGTGAGATAAATCTACCCCCTGCCGTTTAGATGCCAGCATGTTGCCACCACCGGTGAGGAGGATCCACCAGTCCAGGGAGAGAAGCTCCGTTACCACCAATCGTGAATTGTTGACACCCCATCCTTAGTTCCAGTGAAGTAGACGTTCTACTTGGATTATGTGCAAGCCTTCTACAATCAGTGGTGGAGGATTGGATTAGGACTTGACTGACCGCTCAGTGATTGAGTTTTGGGTAAGTGTACACGAGATATGCTGTAGGCCGCCAAGCCTAGTGTTATAATTAGATGCATTTTTTAAATGGTTTAGTTGTTCATACACCAAAGCTAGGAAGGTCTTAAAGGTATATTTTATGTATATCTTACTGGATTTTGGGAAAGTCGTTTTTATTTTCAACTCACTTTGCCCTTTTTAACGTAAATTAATCGCGGCTGCTTTTAATTTGTAAATTTCACTTATGCAAGCTGTATTTTGAAATCGTTAACGTTAAAACCCCAAAATGTCGAACCTAAATCTGGACGACGTTATCAAAGATATCCAATGCAAGGATTTAAAGAAAGCCTGTACCAAATTAGGCCTTACTGTCACGGAAACCCGACAAAAAACCGTGGTAGTGTTACAAAATGCTTTAGACGAACATCGTTACGAGTTACAAGAACTGTACGATGAATTAGCTCCGGCTATTGTAAAACGTGAAGCCTTTATACTGCAAAAGCAGGAACTGGCCAGTAGAGAAAAAGAATTAGCCTTAAAAACAGAAGAATTAAGACTAAAAGCCTTAGAAATCGCTGACAGCGAACGAAGGCGGGATCTTGAACTAGCTAAAGCCGACCGTCGTCGCGCTCACGAATTAGCTATGCAAGACCAAGCGGCCGTAATTAAGGATCGGGAAGCAGTTCTTAAAACTCAAGAAGCTACGATTACCGAAAGGACTAATGCCCAGGAAATAGAAAAACTTAAACTGCAGCTCGAATTAACTCGCCTAAATGCTGCCAGTGTTAAAGTTAACGCTCCAGTAGGAGCTAACAACGCTCCCCCAAATCCAGTAACGCCCGTAGCTAAACACGGGAAAATTGCTGATGTTGTGCGTTTAGTTACAAAGTGGACTCCTAAAACGGAGATTAATAGTTTTTTTTTAAATATTTGAAAGAACTATGATAACCCAAAATATTCCAAAATACCAATGGAGTACAGGTTTATTGTCCGTCATGGGAGAAGTTTTAATCAAAGTTTGTGACCAGTTAACGGAACCAGAAATGCAAGATTACGATGTTGTCAAACTTAAGCTGCTTGACAGGTCTGCCCAAACTAAAGAGTCGGTTCAAACTGCGTTTCGTTCCCTTGAAAAAGAAAGTGAACAATTGTATCAAGATTTTAGTTTTGAATTAGAAACTTTATTTTTTCGATGGCTTTCTTTGGCCAAAGTTAATGGGGAGTATAACAACCTAGTTAACCTAATGCTTTTAGAGCAATTCATGAAGTCTTGCCCTGTCCCATTAAGCAAGTGGTTGCCCGACCAGGTCCGGACTGGCACCTTGGCCGAAGCGGCAAAATTGTGTGATGAATACACAACCCGCAACAAGCAAATTGCTGTTGATGCTGCAGCACGTGTAGCAAAAGCCCAGCCTGTCGCTGGCACATCTGGCAATGCTTCTAAAGCAACCTCTAACCATCGTGGGGGCAACAGAACCCACAGTACTGCAGAGAGTAAGAGTGATTCCATTGGTGATGCCCTAGGCGATAATGATAGCGTAACCCTAACCGTATAACAGAATTAGGCGCTGCTTCGTTTGTAATTCCCCCCAACATTTCCGTAATGAATGTACGGAAAGAAACTCTAACATTCAAGAAACTAATGCTTGTTTTCGTGTCGGAACAAATGTCAAAAGTGTATTAAGGTCTAGCACCTTAAGTGTAAACTAGGCAACCGAACCGTGACTTGTCTGCGTGACACGGCTAGTACAAAAAACGTAGTTAGCTGTAATGTGGCCGCTAACTGGCCCAGACTTAAACAAAATGTAGGTCCAATTTAAGCAGGGATGTGTTTAAACTCGAACAAGTCAATTTAATTTTAAAATTAGGTGACGGCCGACCTGTTTAAAACTATCGCCGCAGTTTCTCCAGCTGCAAGTGAGTTTCCAATCTTGCTTGGCACAAGCGCGCTGGAACGATTAGCTAACTTATGCAAACCCTATGACCGCAGCTCAGTTTACAGAAACGAAGCAAAACGCGTTCCCCTTTTCTCACACTTGTCTAATGGCAGTAGATCGTTTAACGACGCCCTCAGTAGCGAAAGCGGGACAGACCAATTAGGCGGACCCAGCCAAGCAGAATTCTAGTGGCACGTGCCCTCTTTATCATGGGGGTAAAGCGATAAACAGAGACGAGCCAAACGAAGTAACTCCCCCTCGTGAAAGAACCAACAAGCCAATGGGTAGAGTTAAACGGAAGTAAAACAAACATGTTTCCGTAGACTTTGATTTCGGTAAAATAAACTTGCCTGAATTTAATTTAGTGTTTCAGTGTTTAAAACTTAAATATAGTTTTCCCTGATCCCCTTTTTAAATTAAGATCCGATGCTTTAGTGTTAAACTCTTGTCATGTAAAGGGATGGAATTTTTTTGACTGATCACCACAATTATGACTCTTTTAACTAAAATAAAGGTTTCTCGTTAAAACGGAGGTACACTTCTAACCTAAAGTTAAAACGTAGTTTTGTCAGTATAAGAGTAGGTAAAACCTCTGAATGGTCTCTCAACTGAACAACTAAAACTTGCGTAGTTTTTTTTCCCAAAAATAGTTTTTTTGTGCATGTACAGGTGCAAGCCACCCAGCTTAACCCTAGTAGTGTGTAAATTTTCTTTATGTTGAGTTTTTTTGCTACACTAATAGCCGGAAAATTTACCAATTAGTTTCCCTTTCAAGTTCTTTTTAAACTATAATAGTTGTATGCAGCTACAAAGGTGGCTACGAACACCTAACCTAAACATCAAAATTGTGTTTATTGTCTTAAAACTTCAGAGACGGAGTGGTTATACAAACCTGGAAAGTATCACCTGAACACTGACACTTTGAGTCGGTATTTTGTTTAGACTGTATTATTAAATACTTCGTTTTCAGTGTAAAATTCTGCTGAGAACCATTTATTTATTTTCGAAACATTTTTCTTTAAAAATTTTTTGTGGTATATTGAAAGTGCAACCACTACCAAAGGAACTTTCAGCTTTTCTCGTTTCGGAACTTCTCACCTAAATTTTAAGTGCCAGTGATTTTATTCTCCGTTATTATCAACGCCTTCCTATGTGGAAGGATATTAACAGAGATTTTAACGACACATAACAAATATTCATTAGGAGTATTCCACGAGAGCTGCACTCTGTCCCTGGTTGGCTCTTCTTTAAGTTTTCTACGAAATGGCTTTGTTCAAAAACAGCCGTGGGTCTACCCTTCTGCGAAAAAGGTTAGCACTGTCGTTAAAAGGTTGTTGGTTTTTATCCACAAAACCTCCCAGCGTTGTATTATTATGTCTTAAGTTATGGTTCCTACCTCAGAACCCTTCTGTGTTTAAAATTCTCTTGTAAACCAAGTTGTCTGGTAACCTCAAACCATTCTAGTGGTATGTTTTGACAGTGAATAGAGCTGGTCATTTTATGCGTCTCCAAATTGTGTACAATTTTTTAACAACTAACGCAGTCTAAGTTTATTGTTACGCGTCTGGCGGTTTTTTTCGCAGCCTTCCGGGATAAAAAAAAAAGGCTAGACTTGAGCAGAGGCAGACCAGATATGGAGCATATTACTAGAGCAATAGATGGCCTCATTCATCTGTTAATTCGTACAAAAAAATTAACCTTGTACATTCAGTCAAACCTAGTGTTTTTCCGAATTTTTTATTAATTTCGTTTGCTCAATTCTTTTAACTTTATAACTTTGATTTGACATAAAATTTTCTAAGCCACAAAAACGTTGGTCCCCCAAAAATACAAAACGGCGAAGTTTATAATTGTAAATAGTGTTTTAATATTATCTTGAGGATCCGGGGATAGGATACCATCCCATTAGCCTGATAAAATCCAAGGTAATGCTTAATTCGTGTTGTTCTTGAATTACTTTACACGGCTTGACAGTCTTGATATTGGGATGTCTTGTGTGCCCTGACCTTTTCTGTTTTAGCTTCCATTTTGCGTTCACCAGGAACCCCAAATGGAATCCTCTGCGTGGGGGCCTGTAAGGGCTTTTTGCCCAAACCCTTTTGGAGAGGATACCGGGACTCCAGCTGTCAAAAAAACCTCCGGAATACCTCGTTTTCACGAACTTTAATTTTTTTTCTCTAAGTCATGGAGCCCCCCACCCCTGACTTGTTCGACCTCCAACTTCAAACCACTGAATCTCCAGGAGTTACCAACAGAAATGGCCCATCATACAATTTCTTAATAGCCACGAATTTGAACTTTCATTCTGCGAAACCAGAACTCAAAATTTCCATCTGGTTCCCCAGCTACAAGCTTAAGAAAAAGTCACCAAACTGTGCCGTGACGCACTCACTTCCGGTAATCGTAACTCCAACCAATTTGTACAAATGTAATCATTTCTTTTCCATTTTTATAGGCATAAAGCCGACCAAGTTTAGCTTAGTTGTGGAATAAGAGGGGCTTCCTTTGCAAAGGTACTTAACCTCATAAATAGGATGTAAACTTGTCAAATGTGATATTTTTTATCTGATTTATAGCGCGCACAATTATATGAAAAATTTCCCACTTCCAGGTTAACTAAGTTCTGCCACTGCAAAGTTAATGCTCCAACTTTAAATACGTTTTAGTATTTTTCACTGAATTAATTATTTACTCTTTTAATATTTTTACTTGCCCCCTGATCCCAACCACGTGCTCGAACTTCAAAAAAATATTTAACGGCAATTTTACCGGACGCCACTTTTTGTTTGTTTGTAAATATTGCTACGAAAATCGTCGAGGGTGACCACTCACAATTCCCAATGCAATACTAGCTTGCCCATCCTTCTATTAACGCAATCCATTAAAAAGATCTGTTTTCCATGGCAAAAAAACAAGTATTCTGTGCAAAACACTTCGTCCCCCCCCCCCCCAGTATGTGATGCATAATATCGCAGTTTTGGATTTCATTGCTTGTTTAATTTAGCCTCAGTGATTTATTCACTGTATGAGCATCCCTACGAGCATCAAAATCCATATTATTTTATTTCCACTTGTAAATAGGCCTTTTCCCAATGTTCCTTAGTGTTAAACACAAACTGGTCGTTATTCCCCAAGCCCCAGTCCCAAAGTCAGCAAACCCTTTGCTGCTTGTACAGCCAGCCTGCCCCACCAACCAGCAGTCAGTATTTCCGAAAGTTTCTGCCCTCCTCCAATCACAGAGAGCAGCTCCAAATGCCCTTTGTTCCCCTGTTTGACTGCCAACTGACTCCGTCCCTCCCTCTCACATTGTTCTCCACCTCTACAGTTCCCCATGTAGTAGCTCTCCTAAGGGGAGGCGCTTTCCCTCCTGCTTCCGGTTTGGCTGTTAGCATAAAACCCCCCCCAGCCCCATGCAACCACAGCACAGCTCACAGATCTCAAGCTAGGAGGTGGTCACGCCGATAGGGATAGGAACGATGCCGTCCGAACGTTGCCATGCCGGGCACTATGGTTGTGGTTTGTATCGTGTAGTTTAAAATTGAAAGTTTTACTTTAGGCCCCTAAACCTAAATTACTAGTTTAATTTTAAAGCAACTCCTAGTTTGATAAATTTATGATTTAACTTCGTACATCGGCAGTTTCTGAACTTAGTTAATCATAAACGTCCGGGTGGTTCCCTTCCTAAAAACCAAGTCTATCTTACTTATTTTAATCAACTTAATTTAAGTGAAAGTCCTACTTAAATTGCTAGTGCTCCCGTTGAGCTGATCTCGTTCAAATTTAACTGGAAGTTTAGTTGAGTTTGTGGGAGTTTGAACGCAAACA